>CAIGRK010238116.1:0-27627 GCA_903798315.1 Fraxinus greggii | reverse complement strand
TAGAGAGAAATTGAGAGATTTTCTAAAAATTCGTTTTATATTCAGTCCCTTTTTGTCATCTATATATACATATGTTGGCTTACTCTTTACAATGAAATTAAATAATGTAAAATCCCTAAGAATCAGCTATCTTTTAATAGAAAGATAATTTCCAAAGATAAATATAATTTCCACGTTAGCAGCATATAGCTCAATTAATGATATATTTGTCTTATTTTAGTAACATGTCTTATTGAATAACCAATACTTCAAACAAACAAATAGTATATCTCATGTACAATCAAAAAAAGGATCGCCATGAGACGTTTGTAATAGGGAACCTGATTGCCCCCTAAAATAAAAATTTGAGATTTAATGGATTCGTGTCAAATCCAAATTTTCAATTCAATCCTATTTCTGGGAGCTTTTGCTCTGCTCCTCAATATAAAATTCAAATCAAACTGTATTCATGATACATAACATAATCCATGTATACTATTGTTTCTCCAGCATTGTTTATATGTATATATATGTAATATTTCTATTACCACTAACCGCACATGATATAACCTTTTGACAAATTTGAAATTATTCTCATATTTTTGAAAGAAATTGGGTCGAACAAAAAAATTAATTATTTTGAGTGTTTATGAAATCATTATCCTCCAAATTATTTGTATAGTATAAACCACAACATCTAAATATTTTATTGAGAATGTTGAAATGCTTAATTTCAGTCATAATGCATTACATCCAAAAGAGACCTTAAAAGAACATCATAAGCAACAGAGATGACAGATTGGAATCTCTAAACACCTTATAGAATAAACTTAAAAAGAGTTCCCTTTATTTGACAATAACAAGAGTTCACAGTCCCACTTCCTTTGAAATGACTTCAAGTTCTTCATCCCAAAGTAAATTACATTTAAAGAGATGGTCATTCTTTTCCATGTCTGTAGAACTATATTTGTTGTTCTTAATATTAACTAACCATTTACAACGAACTCTATCTTTGTTGTCTTACTCAATTCTAATGAATTTTATATTTAATACGAGATTCTGCCACTCCCCTTGAAAACACACCAGTAACTACTACTTCAAAATGTTAAGCGTCTTCGAGCTTAAAAATAAAAACACAAAGGAAAAATATAAAGAGCAAATCATAAAAACCAATTGAATATGAACTACAACTGACTAACCATGAAGTTCTAAAAAACGTTCACATCCCATTTAACATGCGTGGAACAGAAACGTAAAACACAGAGCCAAATAAATCATAAAAAACAGCAAGTAGAATAAAACAACGAATTAACATATTTATAACTTCCACACAGTTTTTAAACTTAAAAAGCTATTTTATTATTCATGAGAATACCAATGCTCAAATCCATATGAATTCTTTTGGCCCATCCATCCATTGAAACCTAATAATAAAACTTGAAAATTTGTTACATTGAAAATCAAGTAATCCAAGACGGGCAAAAATGTGCACCTAAAACCTCTTCATTTCCGTGAACAATATCTTAATGGATGGACCTAGACTTTACCATTTATGTTTTTTTTCTCTCTCCTTTTAAACAATCACGCACCTTATACTGGCATTAATACTACTAAAATATATCCCATAATAGAAAAGAGAATGAAATATATAGAACTGGTAATTGATGAAACCATTGTCTGTTCTATTTCTTTATATTGTTTCATATTCATGATGAGTTTAATCAACACCTGTATGCATGAATTCTATAATTTTAAACCAATGATAGAAAACTAATTTTCTCATGCCATGTGTTAAGAGACCTCATGGTTATGGTTGAGCGGATATGGCAAACTGGAGTGAGCATTGGTGGATGAGGCTTGCAAAAAAAGTCCCCAAGTCTCGGAGTATAAATTTCAGAGAGAACAACGGAATGCTCAAGTACCCCTCAATAACTTGCATCAAGACATGTCTTGCCAACAATACTCCAAAGTGCTGTGCTCAGTCACAGAATTGCATACTGATAAACCACTTCTCATGGTAATACAACATTGCCACCCTGAGAAAACTCTGAATAATTGTTTTTGGGCATCTTTATTAAAATATGAAGCTTTTACTCAAGTACAAAGCCTTACTTTGAGACTATCAATGACATCAAGATATAGTCAAGAGGCCAACACAAAACATATACAACTCCTGGAGCAAAATTCGAATCCCATTTGGCGAGAGGAAACAAGCAAGACCAAGTCTTAAGAGAGCTCCAAAAAAGAAACATTATTGACAAATGCAATAGTATCTTGAGAGATCTGAATATAAATTTGTTCTCGATCGCTCTTCATTATTAAAAGAATGCATCTTCTATTCAAGCACAAGTCTTTCTTGAGATGTGAATCGCATTCTTGATGCAGTCAAAAGGCCAATTTAAATGGAAACCACTTTCGTGCTAAGTCCCAATATCATTCAGTGCAGAAGTCTTAAGGGAGACTCGAAATATAGAAACACTATCGACAAATTACATAGTACCCTGAGAAAACTCTGAATATCGTAATCAAAAGAATGCATCTTTTGTTCAAGCCCAACTCTTCCTTGAATTTATCTGCAAAGTCCCAATCCCATTCCTTGACGAAACGAGCAACGCGAAGTCTTAATGAAGTTTGAAAAAGAGAATCATTATTGACCAATTACATACACAGCATCTTCGGCTCAAACTTCAATTCATAGCACAGCAAATACGTAGACAAAAAAATCCAAACCCTAAGCAATGCAGCAGATGGCCATCGATATCTACAGCATCCAAATAGCAACCATTTCCTCAATACCCAAATGTAAAACCTCCAGAAATTCAGGCTTTCTTCTCATCAACTTAAACATGTTTGTACCATAGAGGGATATTTCTCATAACTCCTATATCATCTTAAAAGAGTAAAGACAGATCCAACAGATTGATCTATTTTTCTCCACCTAAGATGTCATGAAACCCCATCATCGTGTCATGAGCTAACTGCTAATGGTCCCGTGTTAAAGCAATATTGCTTTTACAACTGAAGATTTAGAAATCAATATCAGCAGAAATATGTATATATGGACTTGAGAGACCTTTCCAATAGCCAAATGTGTAAATATCTCGACGTCCTTAAACTAAGAGATCTTGCACTTCAAATGGAAAAGGGGAATCAAAAGGGCAGGAAGTATTTAATGGAGTCTCGTGCACCCTCTGAATGGCTTCTCTATCACCAAACAACATGAGCATTCCCCAATCTAACACCAATCTGAATTGTTCTACTTGATATTCAAGTGAGTATAAGAAGGCTGGACTGAAGATCTGATCAAAAAGCCAATAAGGAAAATGTGCAAGGTCCACTACACCTCCAGCTCCAATCACCAGCTTCACCAGAGAATAATCTGCAACCCGCAAACTGCGTAAAGCATTCCATGGAGATCTAGATTCTTTATAGAAAGGATTGATTTAAAACACATTTAGGCTAAATTCTGTAATATATTTACTACTTAAAAGACCGGAATAAAGACACTAAATAAAGCACAAACAAATACCCAATCTCATTGAGAAACAAATAAATGTAGAGCAGAAGATAAAAATGAAAAGACAAAAACATATAAATTAAAGAATTTGAAGTCTGAGACACTTAAATGTCAAGTAAAATAAGCTAACAGCATCTGAAGTAATTTCGTGTCTCACCCATTATTGTTATTCAATTTAACGTAATTCTGCATCTCACCAATGTATTAGTAATACAAGATGCTACATTGTCAAGGAAGCACCAAGAAACAAAGCATGAGCAGTATGTCTCAGTAACATCTGAACATAACAAGCAAATTTGGAATAGTACAAAGGTGAAAAAGCTACATACAAGTGACCCCAAAATGATGCCAAAGATTGAAGCCAGTCTGACAAATTAAGGCCATCATCTTTAAGCTTCTCGCGCCCACCTTGAGCCAAGCGTTCAATCACGACATACTCCAGAATATCATACTCAAGCTGTTGAATGCATGCGTTTTACAAGTGTCAAAAAAAGGAACAATTTAAACAGGTCAAAAGAAATAACTTACCGAACAACATGAACTGTGTATGGTAAAAAAAGGGTTCCAAAATGAAAAGCTAGTAGAGGAAGCAAGTAAATGTAGAAATTGATAACGTGTTTATGGTAACTAGAATTTGGATAGTGTGTGCTACAAAGCATTTGTTAGAAATGAAGATGCAAAATATAAAATAATAGAGAAGGATATTGGATCCATATTTAGATTTATTTTCACATAATCTCATTAAGTACTTCATAGCAAATTAAAGTAATTATCTCACGCCAGTATTATACCATAACTACTTGCAGTTATTGAGATTCTCCCTATTTGCATATTTTTAGACCATTCCAGGAGAATCATCAATGAGAGGAAAAGCTTAAAACAGTCAAGAAACACAATGATGCTAAATTCCTGGAAAGTGTGTGAGAGTTTGCGTGACAAATCTAATTGCAATTATTTTCACAGTACCGTTCTTTCTTAAAGCATGTTTGGTAAGTGTTTACAAGCGGTTTAAATTATAAATATATAGAAATGAATGGTGGATAAATGGGTAGTACTGTGTGGTCCTTCGAAATGTGTAGATAAAAAGTGTCTTGAGTGTTTATAAACTTGAGCCAGACATAGGCTTAGATTCAGATAACTCTTTCGTACTCGAAGAAGCCCATAACTTCATTGACAACAAGGTGTCTCTATATGCTTGTGTCCATATACATATGCAGACAAACCACCAAAGGCATAATTAATGATAGTGGTTATTTCAGCAAGAATAAAGTGTTTCTGAAAAAACCAATTTCATTCAATGCAATAACGTAAAAGGATTTGATACCCTATTCCACCACATAACATCTTATATCTGGCACAAAATCTTATCTACATTCTAGTTGCTAATATAGAGAATAGGGTATGCAAAAGAGAGAGAAGATAGCAGCAGAAATAAAAACTAAGATAAACCTGAGTCAGATACTTGAATGCGTCCACAACAGGAGTGATCATATCCCTGTATGCCTCTATCTGCATGTACAGTAACAAATCTATCATTTAGCAAAAACTCCAGCTTCAAATGGACAAAAAGAAACTCAGACTAAACTAATTGCCTGATGAACAATTGTCCGGAGCACCGTCATCGGATTGGCATGAGCTAATTTAGCAACCATTCGTCCAAGCTGCTTTAAATTTTCCTTTGCAAGGCGCTTTAGAATCCTCCTAGTGTCCAACTGCAGAAACCAACAGAAGGCAAATTATATGATAAATGATGGAAGATATCAGAGTCATATAACAATGAATTTGTACCTTTGCTGTTTGTCTTGCAGCCAATATCATTGGAAAATGCTCATCTTCCTTCTCCCATTCACCGTACAAACGATAGCGCACCTAATGAAGCAACTTATGAGACCACTATTCAGCTTAACCTAACTGATTCTCAATTAGGAAGAGTAAACGCAGTTGAAATTCGACCTCGTAGGGTAGAAGACTCATCAGTTCCCAGATCTCCTGTCCAACTGCAGGATTTGCAGGTATCAACTGTAATGAAGGAAGAAGACATGTTCCTAGTGCTTCCTCAATTCTTAACCTTGCATCCTTCAGGTGGAGACGAGGGTTTTCATTTCCATTAGTGACAGTATGAGAACTAAATGCCCCATAACCATTATTGACAAGCTCAAGTGCACAAAGGTAATAAGCTCTCAACACTTTGGATGTCTGTGAGGCAAGGTAAAACTAATATTAATGAGAAGGGCCAGAAAGAGACTAATAAGATGCACCAAACTAGAACACAGACCTTCTGCAGCAACAAAGTGTCGCGGTAAAGATAAGGTCCAACTGAAGCAAGCATTTCAAAAAGTTCTTTAGGAAGATTAATAAAAGATCTACTGCAGGATGAATTTTCTGTCTCCATTAAGTCAGTGCTAGATCCAGGCAATACACCAATATTTGAAAATTGCTTTTCACGAATAAGTTCACAAGCCGGAGAAATTGATTTTTCAATGAGCCTTGACAATAAACAAAAAAGTATCAGATAACGAACTTAAGAGCAGAAAAGAAGCTAAGAAAGAGAGGGATAAATAGAAAACCAGATAAAAAAATAAGCGTACATACAATGTCAACGGCAAATCAATGTGAACTTGCTACCAAGAGATGATAATATTTACCTAAACAACCCATTGCAAATTTGAGTATGTTCCACGGGATTAAGTTTTGAAAGGCGGTCCAACAGCTGACGAGCATGACACCTGTGAAATCAAAACTAGTAAGTGAACGTAATATGATCCCTAGAAGAAAGGGATACCAAGTTTCACTTTTGATTTTGCTTTTGCTTTTGCCTAAGAATTCGCTTTCCATCCACTTGAAATTTATTACTGAAGACCAACCTTAATGGCATTGTGGAGGGTAAAGGTAGGGTGAGTGGAGGTCCTGGAGGACCAACAACAACTAATACAACTAATTTCTGGTGCAACCATTAAAAAAATAAAATGCCCAAGCACAAGTTATATTGTTCTAATTCATTCAATCAGACGGTTAAAAAATAAATTAAGCCCTTGTTTGAGCCCCATTTTATCTAAAAATTATTTTTTCAAAACTCATTTTCAATCACACATTTTTCAGTAAAATAATTTTACACGTAAATCGAAAACTTTTTCTTATTTTTTAACCACAAATTCTCCAAATATATACCATTCCAAAATACATTCTTTTCCCCAAAATGGGGCTCAAACAAGGGCTGAATTTCCATTGATAGAAAGAGAGTGATGTAGAACATGAAGAGAAAGAGAGAAAGAAGACAAGAAAGAGTAAAAATTGGAGAACTGGGAGAAATATAGAGTTGAAGTTCAACATCACGTAATACATCAATCAATAGTCACATTATATTGAAATACTACATGAAATACATCAAATCAATGGTTTACATTACACAGAAATAATTTTAGTTGGGGAAAATTAGAGTTGGCTCCCCAACCTTCCGTGTGGTGTGGTTATGGTTCCCCAACCTACTTAAACAACGTGACCAAAAGCATCAATATATATTAAAATCACACGTGACTTTAGTTGAGTTAGAAAGAAATATTAAGTGGTTTAACATTACTGGCCTCTAGCTTCAAGTCAAGTGAAAATCATGTTCGATTTTATCATCCATATTGACAGCATTGGTCAAGTGAGGACCCAGATTCATATGTTTTTAGGTTGGGGAGCACACCCCTATTTTTCCTATATTTTTTATAACCAAAATTTCTAAAAATAATGGAAAGTTGTCAAACTAACTAAATGGAAAATTAGCTAAACTAAAATTAATAATTATGGTAAGAAATATATCTGAATAAATGATGTTACATTTTATTCATATGCCTATAAAAAATTGCATATTTTGTGGTAAGTCTTCACCGTAATCTCCAATTTCCATTTGAGAGATTCATGGGTTTCGTATACAGAAGAAATTGAGTGTAATACGCTACTTAGATTCATTCCAAACTCTTAATACCGTTTTCATAGTGGGAAAAAAATATCACTAATTGGTCAAATTAATATGACCAAAAGAGAACATATAGCAGCTAAGTCTGAAAATTGGCAGACAAAAGCAAGAAACAAACTTTGCAATATCAAGTGCGTAAGCAATCCACATGCACACACAGAAACTACCTATAGCTAATTTATCCAAAAACAATAATAATTCACGTTTGAAGTTTCAGAATCACCAGTCATCCACTGCAAGGAAACCCATCAGTAATCCCATAGTTTGATTATTTTCGAGCTCCGAGGACCTTTCAGCAACTGCCCCATTTTCCATGTCAAAAGCAGTGAAAAGATCTACAGTTACATCCCCTTGTTTCTCATCATCCATGAGATCTTTTCCAGTTGCCGCAAGATTAACTTTCCCAATCTTATTCGCCTGTTAGTCCAAGGCCATAAAAGATCTAATGTTAACTTACAGTCAATATATCTATTTGTCATTGAGAAAAGTCCAATGTAAACAAGAAACTAAAATGGCAAATAAGTGGAACATGGTTAGAAGCATATACAAAGATACGAAAATCTGAGATCCACGGGGTACATAGGAAAATAACTCAAATCTTCTTGCTGATATGGCATTCCAAAGCTCATAGAAATACGTGGGCGCACGAGCAAGCTATAGGAAAATATGTACATGCTTAATGAACACCACTAAAACCACAACATAGAGATAACAACTTAATAAAGAATCACAGAGCCTTTGGATAATGAATGCAACCAGAACACATATAATAAGTTGAACTACCTCATCAAGTCTCTTGGCCGAGAAAGAGTTGTATTTCTCAAATGCTTCCTCATCCTTGGGAAGTAGGTGTACATATCTGAAAGATGTCATACCATAGGGTAGAAAGATGTAATGCCATGAGCAGTAATTGCCGGGAGTGATGAAATGAAAGAAAAAGCATATGAAATACACAATTAAAACATCCAAGCCAAAGTGTAACTGCCCAAGCCTCCAAAAAGAACAACAGATTAATGATGAGACTGACAGGTTTCTCTAGGTTATGGAATTGAATTGTACAACAATTATTTGGATAAAAGAAGAAATCACATTAGCAAAATAAGAAATACAAAAGCTAGACCTATCGGGCCATATCCATAATAGTAAAATGAAAATAAGAAATCAACCAAAACAGATCTCCATGATCACAGCAAATAGAAAAGTTTTAAGTTATTATCATTCGGAAATATATTTGAGACGCACTCAGCCAATACCCATAAATTGAAATAATTTTGACTGTAAGAGAAAGAGAACTCTTATTCATCTGGAAGTGACTTAACTAGCAGGTCAATGACATCCAAGCAAAGAAATTACATAATCAAAGAACTCTTTTACTCACATTTCTGTATTTAGACATTTTATATAAGAAAGATGAAAAGAGGGATAGGACTCAATTCTCCTCCCTTGACTGGATTCAAATTTAAAGGTAAAAAGAATATCGTAAGACCAGATCCCAAGCAACAGGCTGCAGCCTGCCCGAACAGTGATACTGGAATGTAGCGAAGAGTAGTTAAATTAACCAGACACAAGGTCAATAAAGTAATAACCAAAACTGAAGACTGGACCCAGTCCAAGAATTAGTCAAATAAATCCAGGAATGGCAATCCCATGTTGTGCTATCCTGCCCAAGTCAACTTCTTAATGATTGAGGCTCTTGAAATTAAATTCCAATTCCTTTCCTCACTTAGGATATCCAACCAATTCTTTGGCCCCAAATGAACAAATTTTCCTATACTAATTGTTAAGACAACTCTCTGCAACTAAAAGAAAACACTTAAATGCATGCAATAGTTCTTAAAATAACATAAAGACTTCCGTGAGATAAAAGACAGTTTCCCGCAAGGTTTGTTCCCATGTGTTCTCATGTATATAAAAAATGGAGCGAACTCTATAGGGTAGGTTTGCATATATCTCAAATCTGCTTTTTCATTTTCCTAGCTTACAACATATGAGGCTTTGATTTGGGTGTGCGTCAATCGCTCATGCAGAAAGTTATAACTTTGTTGGTCGACTGGCAAGCCAAAGTCAGAGAGGAAAAAGTGGTAGGACAATGAAATGGCATAAAGAAATATCAGATCATAATAGTTTCCCAAAAAAATACTTTGGATGGAATCAATAAACTGAAACAAAATGTCTCCGTGTAACCAGAAGGTTAAACAGAGTTGAGACAACATTGATGAACGCAGCAATCAGATATTTGAATTCAGGCTAAACCAAATTATGAGTTGTATTTGTGTCAATATCTAAAGACGCTAACATGTCAAAAAAAAAAAAAAAACGTTAAGGCCCAAACTGGACGGGAAATACTAACATGCTATCAACATCAATGAAGTCTTTCTTCACCAACAAAGCTGCAAGTTCATAGAGCCCAATTGGTACAGGACTAGTGACTTCCATACGCTGATGATATTGAAACTTAAATCCAAGAATTTGCGAAGCATGGGACTGCACAACAAGAAAAAGAATCAACCTCAAAGATTCAATTGCTCAATGAAGCTCTCAAAAGAGCACGAATAATAATAATAATAATAATAATAATAATAATAATAATAATAATAATAAAAGAAAAAACTATTAGTAATATTAATAACAGACGACATATTGTTAAATATGTACCTATGGTTATATTCTTCTAATGGAAAAAATAAATTTAAAAAGAAAAATCTGAATACAGCATCAATACCTTAGGGAACATTGGAATCAGGTCCAAGAACACATTGTTGTCAGGCTGAAGTTCAAAACACTCCAAAACCTAACATATAACAGGTTAATAAGAAAGCAGGATGCACAGAGAGAATAAATTCTACAGCTATGTTCCAACCAACATAAAAAACGCAAAAAAAAAAATAAAAAATAAAGGAATAATAAAAACCGAAAAACCAAAATGTTTAACTTACAATATCAAAAACTCGATTTGGGTCCAGATCAAAGTGGCCAATCAAGGACTGGAAACGATTCATTAATTAGACAAATGTGGAAAAGACAAAGATGCATTAAGACAAAATCCCAGATCAGTGTAAACCTTAATAATACCAACTGTAGCAGTTGATGCACTTTTAGTGGATGCTTCGGGAACCTGACAGAGTAGGGTAATCTACAAAACATGAAAATATTACAGTAAATCCAAAAATGAGTAAATATGAAAAGGTTGTACAAGATGAATCAGGATAAACGGTATGAAGATGTCAAAGCATTCTTTGACTACATATTGTTAACTGAAGCTACTCAGTCATAATTATATCATTGACTTCAAAAACAGAAAAAAGAACAGAACTAAGTACAGATAGAAATTAAACTCAAGGGTCAACTTTATATTAGGTGATACGGAGGCCCAGATATTAATTAATGGCTGGGAAATTAAGTTGAATCTGTATTATTGTTGACAGATATTGTTGAAATGACTGATTGTTTCTATTGAGAATTTGAACTGCTATGGTCAGGATTCTGAAATTTAGGATATTGATGAAGCCCATAGGGCATGATGACGAATTTATACAAATTTAAGTGATGTATGAAGTTCATTTTCCCCCTGCGATGTTTTGGGCTCAATGTTGACAATGAAATCAATATTATATATTTAACTCGTATGGTCGAACACAGGATCTAGAACATTTATGGCACCATGTGCTGCCATAAACAGGAAGTCCTCATTTCTTTTTCGACTGGATAAAGGACATTACGTAAACAGAGAGAGTTCATACATGCATATGAACCAGAAGAAGATGAAAATAGTTAGAGAGATGCTAAAGGTTACCTGTCAGCAGAATTACGGAAAGAACAAGAAAACTTCTCGGACACTAAAAGTAAAGGCCGACCAAAGCAATAAAGAGAACAGATGAAATGACATTTTATCAAGTAAGGAAATGGAATATAATAGAGAGCTCAATAAAACCAAAGCAAGCAAAAGCCGAACAGCAAGATTTTAAATTGGATAGAACCAGAATAGAGTTCAGTATTTCAGGTCATTCAATTTTAATGATAGTATGATAATGTGCATATTTCTTCAAATCTGTCAAAGTCTACACTGCTGACCAACATAATACCTCTCTAAACAGCGTAACATTATCCAATTGTTTAGACCAAAAAGATAAAGAAAATAGAACTGAAGCGCAGAAGAGCAAAATTCCTTCAGAACCCCAGTAGGCAACTAGAACTCAGTATGAAAATGCTCAAACTACTCACAATATGATCCTCCATAAAAGAACCAAACAATTGGCAAATTGACAGAATAAAAAGGATATCACAAAGGAAAGCAAATATAGAGGAGTAAAAGAAATACCAGCTTAGCATAGCCCTCACTTTCTTCTCGAAGCAAGTTAAATTTTGTTTGCTGATATAGAAGACGAGTATTTACTCTGACCTGAAATAATTAGAGAGGAGTTTAGGTACAAATAAACAGAAATGCAGTGTCCACCATAAAAAAGAAAACCCATGTTTTGGAAAAATATCTAGTTACACGACTTCATAGCCTGAATGGTGCTAGTGTCAATAAAATTCCAGGAAAGAAGTACCTCTTTAGACTTCAGATCTGCAGCCTTTATCCTAGTCATTTCAGACTCCCACAAAAATTCTTCCTACCATTCACAAGTGAAAAGGGGGAAAATGTATAAGCTACTCTTCTCAAGTCATAAATTTTTACCTTAATAGATAGAACAGAAATTATATAAGTGTACAAAGTTCACCTCACAACGCTCCTGAAAGAATCTCACTGGTACTAGTGCAGATTCCACCAGCCATTTTGCCTAGATAAAATAAACCAAAAAAAAGGTCCATAAATGATAAACCAAAAAAAGGTCCATAAATGAGATCTAAAGAGAAAAGAGAAAATTTTAGGTTTCTTCTAACTTTTGAAATTAATAGTGAATAATCGGACAAACAATGTGAATCTAATAGAGACAAAATTGCCAAGCCTGCAAGTCATATACCTCTATTTTTAGACAACCAAACAGAGTGCACGTATGAACATCTTAGGCCAAAGAAGTCAAAACATAGTATATAAGGCTTATTCCTTTTATTTCAATGGGAAAAAAGGGTGTACTTATATTTGTCAAAAGTTTTCTGTTCCATCTCTTTCTTCATTTCAAATGGTACTTAACCTTCTGCATTTGAGCATTAACAAATGTTGACCTAGAGTTTATCTTGAACCAAAATAAGATGAAAGAACTAATATATACAATGCACTTAAATAGGAAATGCATAGATAACTGAAATAAGTATATTATGCACAACTGTAGTTGGTACACCATTCCAATCCATAATTTCCTAACTATCAGTCGAGCTTTGCCACTAAAATATCATTGATTCTCTAATGATGCAATTTGTGACTTGAGAGTACAAGAGCAAAGAAATAATCTTGAAAACAGCACTAACAACAAAGAAGATTTGGTGTTTGGTTTAATGAAAGAAAGGCATTTCTCAGAAAAATTACGTTTAAGAATGACAATAACAATAGACAACATAAATATCAGAATTAGCATAAGTTCAATACTGATGCTGACCAGTTTGATAAGGCGGGAACGATATTCACCAAGCATAGTAAGCTGCAACATATTTAAATAAACAACTATTAGCATTCATCAAGGGCATATACAATATGTGAAATTCAATGTACACCTGTACTCGAGCAATTGAATTTATTTTCCCACTAAACCAAATTATGTTAAAAGCACACATTTAGGGTCACACTGAACATCTATATTCCACTAAACATCTATATTCAATCACAATACACTGAAAACAGGAGTCCACAGCTATTTGCAAGCTAAATTATAGTAAGAGTAAAGACAATGATTTATGTTATTTATGCAGCTTGGAGACAGATTAGAGGGTGGAGTCATGAACTTGATTGGCTGATTTACAATTGTCACAGCAGCAAATTATGGAGTTGGATTCTGAAGATTGCTTTTTCATCTAGAGTCAATTATCTATGGCAGGGATGTGATGACAGGAGGACAGAGAATGCAGAGCTGTAGCAGAAGTTATACTTGACAGTACAGAAACCAGAGGAGCTGGCCAATGTAAAGTCCCAAAGACTAAGAACTGAGAAGTTTCTGTTGCATTGCACTTGCCACGAGATATTCTGATCCTTAAGGTCGCTTCCCATATTGTATCACTATGTGGCTTAATAGATGGAAAAGCAGTTATTAAAATGTGGTGGAAGTAATATAATTTGATATTGAGGACATCAAGGGCTCGTACATCTTTTTATATCAATGAAATTATTTTAGATTAAAAATAGGATTTATCAGACAACAGTTGTAACGGTAGCCAATAATTTGATTCAGCATATAATCTTACTCATTCAAAAACAACAATATTCAAAGCTTTGCATTTACTCCTCCTTTCACCTAAATTTTAATTAGAAAAGTCAAGTGCATTATAACACAAACAGTAATACAAAAAATATCTACATTCTCGTAATTTTTTATGATAATCCAATACAAATTCAAAAGGAAGCCCCTATCTTATTCATTATAATACCCGTGTGAATATTATACAACGCAATAAACGCATATCAAACTCACGTCTTGAGCCATTTGGGATACAACATCAGCAAAATACGATCCAACGTCCCCCTCTGGACCACAGTCCGAGAACTCCACTGCCTCCAACACCACTTTGCACTTCTGAAATGGCAAGTCTCCTCGGACCTACCACCCAAAAGTATATCACAAATTACTAGATTACACAAAATTCGAAATATACATAGATGAGCGGAAATATTAAATATCCAAATGCTAAAGTGTCTAAAAACATAGCACAATTTAAAAAAACCAGAAAGAAAACCATCAACTAACAAAAAATGATACCTACATAAAAAAACATATACAAACGTATAAAATTAATCAATAACAAGAACCGAATCACCTAATTAACCAAAACACTAGACAAGCACAAAAAGAAAAACAAAAAAATATATATAGATTACTGGAAAAAAAAAGCTGAATGTAAAATTTCTAAAACTCAGGAAAAAACATAGCGTCAACTAACAATAAACGATACCAATATAAGAAAAAAATACAAATTAACAGAATTAATTAATACCATTGTCCAGCAGAGTTCATATAGAAAGCGAAGAACTGGGGCGGGGGACGAAAATTTGAAATCCGAGTTTTCATTTTTCAATTCTTTGATGGAGTCTTCAGTAAAGTATATACTCTCCACGAGAGGCAAAGACATCTTTAGTTTGATAATTTTCCGAATAAACCAAAATGAACCTTTGCGTAAGAAGTGAATTCAGAGGGAAGTGCGACGAGGAATTGGTAGAACTGTAATTTCTGGGTATTTCATGGGTGAATTTGAAGAGGGCCGGTCGAAAATTTCAGCTCAATTTTGGAGGTGCAAAGGGGGGTTGGGTAAGTATGAGAAGTGTTGTTATAATGGAGCTCATACAGTCATACGGGGCCTTACTGATTTTCTCAGAGACTAATTTCATTTGAGGTTACCCAACTTTGGGACATATTTCCATTTGGTCACCCACCTTTAAAATATTTAGATCTATTTTCAAATATTCATAATTATGTCACTGTGTAACGTACTATTAATAACCCTACACGTATTTGTTTGCATAGATGTCAATCAACACATATATACAATTAATCTGATGTCTTAATATTTTCAAACATTTTTTTAAATTCTAACTCTGCATAAGGTTGCAAGATATTATTTTTATTTTTATTTTTATTTTTTGAATAATTGGTGAATGAATCCTATTTTTTTCCACTTTTACATTGACATTGTGTGTGCCCGTTGGAGCTACTTCATCCATGTCGACCTTTTGACGAGTTTTAAGATTCATGCAAGCAAGCCTGGTTAGTTTCAGTGATCTTAGTTGGACAAATTTTAGATTTTAGTAGTTTGATTGACATATCTTAAAGCTGGGTGACCCACTTGAGACTTTTCCAGAAGTTTGGGAAGCCTTATATGAAATTAACCATTGCTCTGCGTTATTCATTTTGGGTCTGGTATAGTAGATCCGGATCTGGAGCCCAACAAGGCCCACTGATGTTACATTGTTAGCCTGTTTGGTCATCTTTCAACAACACACCCTCAATCTACCCTTCGTCTCTTTACCATTTGTTGTTTTCAGAGAGTTATCACTCATGTGTAAACCACTGCATATTTTTATTTCTCTTTCAACACACACCATGAGCTAAGGAGTTCGAGCTGAGCTCATTGAGTAGGTGGTTCTTTTGTGACCAAAATAGAGTTCAAAATTGTCGACAGTTGTTTCGATTGACAAAAAATGTTGAAGAATCATGGGAACCCATGAAAGGTCTCGTCAAGTCGTCTGCCAATAATATCCCTTTGTCTCCCATTAGTTTCTTGGAACTAACTGCAAAGGTTTACAGAGATAGAACATCGATTTTGTCTAGTTCTGTGAAGAATATGTTGGGGCAAGACTTTCATAAGATGTGTTAAGCTAGCTTTTGCCTTGACCTAGCTCGGGATTGGTCGGGGTGATGTTGTAAGTTTCCATATATTGGGTATTTCTTGTTTTACTGTCAATTGTATTCTCCATTTTTGTTTCTTTGTCTCATTCACATATTATAATCGTCATTTTTGTTCTTATTCGTATTTTATGCATTTTTTATTGCAATTTTTGCTAGCTACTATTTCACCTTTCATTTAGGCTATAATCTTTCGTTCAAATTTCATGGGATCAATATTTCTAAAAATACAAGATGGTGGGTTTTATTGATTTTATCACTTTATCTAGACATTCTAGAAGATTCCGGTGAACATGGCTAGAATTTCTTTATTGTTAAGAGCTTTCATTGGAAAGAGACTCGGGGATTAAACAGATCAATTTTTCATTCGAAGGATGGGGGAGACTTGTAGCCCGAGTGAGGACAGACTTGCTGGTATTGATACAGAGAGTTTATTCCTTGACAAATTAAAGTGATTGAGAGTTCTGATATAGACCCAATAGAGGTAAGAATTTGGCCCATTAGAGAATTGTCATCCATGTTATTTCAGTGATGAAATCACAATAGCCTAATGAATCTGTACTAAACTAAATAACTTTTTTTCCTGAAGACTGTTTAGTTGCTTGGATTCCCCTATATTTGCTGGTATATTACCAGAAAATTGATTGTAACTCGAATCAATAGAAACCATAAGTGAAGAATCTGACCATCTGACCTACTTGTGAGCATCTCAATTTATTTTTCTCAATCCATTTAAGATGTTTGTGTTATTTAAAAAAAGTAGCTCGTCGGTTCTTCATGCTTAAGTTGTTAAGTTTCATATTTTGGGTGGCAACTCTCTGATGTCTTCTTTGTCTTGTTCGAGGTTAGTCATTGTTCAATTTCACACACATTTTATGTTGATTAATTTTTCTATTGTATTTTTTGTTTCCTTTCACGTCAATATATTGAACAATGACTAGATTAATTAATTGGGGAAGATTCTCAATCTAGAATATCTTATAGCTGGGACTGTGATACATGTGGAAAAGATGTTTGAACAGCTAGTGACCAAGTTTCCTGACCCCCTATGTTTCTTCTTCTGTCTTGGTATCAAAATATTTTGTCTCATATTAGCAAATTTACATTCTTTTTGGGATCCATTTATTACCTCAGTTTAGAAAGAACAAGATCTTAGGTAGGACTTTCAAATATGTGCGGTTCTCTTCAGTCGATTCAAGAGTTTGTTTGGAGTTTTTTTTATTAATGTTCCATTTTTAATCTTTCTCTAAGATTGCTCCATCAATTTTGAGCCTGCTACATCTACACCATGAGTCTGGTTTCTTCCTGTTGGGTTCATTCTTCTAAGTGGTTGTGCTGGAGTTTTAGAAGATGAAATGATGTACGAGGATCATGGATATGCCCAAAGAGAAACCAATTTGAATGCTCGATCCGAACTTCAAGTGGTAAATAAACTCTTTTTCAATAATTTTAATCCGTCAAATACACATGGGTACCCATATTTATGCTTCAATTAATATATGCAGTTAAAATTCAATTGCATGTATGGCTACCTAAATATACAGTTCAAGCTATTGTTGATTTATCAATTGGGATGTCCTTTTGGCGAAGTCAGTTATTCACGGCAGATAGAGTTATCGTTCTTGTGATAGAGATTTTGCATGATCAGCTTATTTTGTTAGCAAATTTCTAATTTGCACTTTTGAGTTGGATTTTGTTTAGATTGAGGTTTGATTGAGAAGCTGTGCTATGAGACTTGCCATTTATCATGCTTTTCAAATCCAGGGTTGATTTATATTGTCTATTATTTTCCTTCTTATTAGAATTGCATATGGTATTTCATTCAGCTCATACTGTGTATGAGTTGTTCCCTGGGTCGGCAAGGTAGGATTGATGTGCCCGTCTTTATTGTTTCATAACAATTGTTGTTTTATTTCCTCGAAGTACATAACTTTTTAACTTTTATGATATTACTTATTATGACAAGTAAATGCTTTGTACCAGTGAAACAAGCATTCCATATTCTTTGAGTAGGTAAATTGGCATGCTTAAATGTGGTGTTGCATGGTTTTTTTAGTCTCATTCTTTATTTGGAGGTTCTGTCTTCTCTATTTCTAGGTCGAGTTTGATACATAAAATTTTGTTCAAGTGAGGTTAATATTGTCTTCTTAGTCTGCTGTAAAACTACATGCATGTTTGTGTTCCATGCAGTTTATGGAGGTTTTAGAGTAATATCAGTGCAGCCTTGTATGATAATAAGAGTATTAACCAATGATAAAATGTTGGCTCTAGAAAAAAGAGAAAAAAAATATGTCTCCACGCTACACGGAGAGGTGTCTCTGTGCATGTCTCGTGCACATGGAGACATTGCAAGACACCTCTCTGTGCGCGCACGGAGACGTTCTCCGTGTGCACAGAGACACCTTCTGTGCGCACACGGAGACACCATGTTTCCGCGTACAGAGATTTTTTTTAACAATGCTAACAATAACATTTCCACTAAAGTTTCAACTAACATTTTGAGATATATAGAACAATTAGAAAAGTTGTGGAAAGAGAAAGGAAATAAGATGGGTAGATTGAAGAGGGGTGTGTAGATTTTTTTTCTCCTTTCTTTTTTTTATTGGATTAGGTTATAACTGTAAATTTATTGCAATGTGCTAATTGAAAACTATGTTGTAATAAGATGTATGTAAAATTCTTTTTCTATATTTCAATGTGTAAAAATGATAAAGCATAATATCAAAGTCCTATCACATTTTCTAAACGTCTACACAATCTTAAAGTTAACAACATGCACAAGTTTAAATTTGACTTTTGAGTTCTCGCCCTTACGAGTGAGGGCTTTATTGATGATTTTAAAATTAGTTAAACACATAAATTAAAAATTGAATTGAAGACAGAATAGAATCGCCTCAATGGTGTTTATTCAAGTTATTTGTTTTGGAACATAAGTAGTTGATGTTGCACAACTTATTATAATGGGTTAGAGGGAAGAAAAAATTAAACTATGATTAAAATTAAGAATGAAATTTGTATATTAAAATATACCAATATTGAAAGAGTCCTCTCTTTTTTTGTAAAATACTTACAAAACTTTGAGGTGAATATGTATCTCTTTCCATTTTCATTGAGTTTTTTCCATTTTTGAATAAATTCTTTCCCATCGATCCATCTTCAACTACTTTATTTCATATTACCAAAGATGGAGTCCGATAGTATTTAAGTAGGGATATTTCATGTTGTTGCCTTCAATTGAATTTTTCTAACCGTCTATATTAACAATACTTTGTTTATACTGTTAACTTTGCAGCAGGTCACAGAGGGCTAGCTTTACAACATTTCATCATTGCTTTTCTATGTAAACAATTTAGAGCATACAACACAAAAAAAATTGTTTCTACTCTAATTAAAAATTAAAGTAATATTTCTCGAAAATTATTTTCACTCACAGAAGTTAATGAGTTCATTTGTAGTTGGGTAGCCCCTTAACGTTGAATCAAAGAAACAGTAGCTTCAATGTGTAAATTGTTTAGCGTTTAATGATCACGCAGCTGTACGATATGCCATGATTATTTATGATATTTATATAATTTTTTTAACCTTAAACAAACTAGGGGAGTATGTACACATTTCTTAGTCCTCAACTTTTTGCCTACATACTATTATTCATTTTCATAATTACTATGTTTGGAATTTCCAATGTTTTGTTTTTTCCTTCGGTTCCTATTTGATTAATTTTATCTTTTATTATTTTCGTGAAAAATGAATTCCTACATCTTTTTAAATGTTTGTTTTAGTTATAACAAGATAGAAACAAAATAAATTTATTCCTGCAATTTTTTTATGTTCTCGATAAATTTTGCAATTTGTGTAAACTGAATCCTTTTCGAATTAAAAGAATTGAATTGTTATAGTGTTCTTTATCTTTAATTGAGTACTTTGTATTTTTTTTATAGAAGCTATGTGAATATCGTCATTTGCTTGATTTGGGCTTCAAAAGGTGAGTAAGTAGCGAAATTACATTTATAGTTATGTTAAAAGGATAACGAATTGAAAATAGTGGAATAAGGGATCAATATTTGATACTTGTTGACTTCTAATAAAAAGATGAACTTGTAATTTGTTTTAGTATTTTATAAAAAATTGATGTTGATGACATTATTCACAGAGCTCCTATAAAAAAATCTGATTTTAATCCCTAGGGCTTAGATTACAATTCCATTTTTACACTAAAATTCTATGTGTTGAGTTCGTAGGTGTATAATTCAAAGTTTAATTTTATACAAGACAAATTCGACTTTTAAAGTTAATAATATATTACATTCAGTTTTTCGCTAATTAGTATTATTCATTGGTTAATACGATGTAACACTTAAAAAGCTTATTTTGAAAGTTATCGGTTTGGTTTTGAAATGTGCACCAACTATTTGTACCTTATAATCTTAGGACGTGTTCGATAGAGATTAAAATGAGATTAAAGTTGAAAAACTAATAGTTATTGTTGACTTTTATTAAATAAGTAAGACTCAATAACTGTTATATTTTCAATTTTAATTGACTTTTAATCTCTACCGAACACGTCCTTGGTATTACAAAAAATTTGACCAGTTTTAAAAAAAAAATAAAAAAAATTACATCATTGCACCTTAAAAAATGACAACTTGTGCAAAATCTTCCTAAAAATTTGACTATTAATCAAGTTTCCTTGACTAAAAATAGCACTCGTCTTTTTGTTAAAAATCAATGAAATGGTAACAGTGAAAGAAATGAAAATGGCCACATATATTTTACATTTTTCACGTAATAATTTTGTCACTTATTTTAAAATGTAGAACGCAGCCTGTATTATTTATGGCTGATGGCAAAACCTGACCTTGCGATGTGGTCACTTTGACTTTGTGACTAGTATATTGCCTTCACTCAAGATGATCGACACATGCTTCCCTCGATGATTGACGGGTACACAAATTTCTTTGTAAATATAGATCTAGTACAATGTAAGGAGACATTTTCAAGATCATCCTGCACGCATACTTTCATACCTAATCTTCATACGAATTCATCAAGATCGTTGCTCCGAGGAATTTCGTGATTAACATCGCATGGGTTCTTTTAATTGACACATATAGAAGTATATTGAGCCCCATTTTATTTTTTTCCAAAAAATACATTTTACAACAGTGTTATGATGGATAATGCGTGGTTGAAAAATAAAATAAAAATTGAATTTACGTATAATATTATTTTATTGAATGATGTGTGGTTGAAATTAGGTGAAATAACTATTTAATAATGTATTTTGATGGAAAAAATGAAGCCCAAACACAAACATAATTGCAGTAGCGGTACCAAATATTTCAAAATGTTAAAACGATAGTTTTACATTTTTTTATAACTAAAATTTAAAATCCATTTCCACCCCCACCCCAAATTTGCAAATCTAGGAAGTCAAAACCCAGAAAGCCACCAGTCGGTAGCCTAATTCCAGATAATGATGCGATTAATTTGGACAGCATGGAAGTGGTTTTGCCAGGGTTGTTTTACAGCCGTGATATTGCGGTTCATGGATTGGGAGGAATGTTGAACTACTTGAGAACGGATGTTGGATCAGGTCAAGATTCCCCATCTGCGGCTCTGATTTATTCTCTAGTTTTCAACGGAATCGAGGCGGCGCCACAGGGGACAAATTTTACTGGTTTTCTTGAGTTGCCAAATAACACGATTGAATCTCCGGTGCCCGAACATGTTGTTTTTGGTGGGTATTCACGACAAAATCACCAGAATTTTCACTTCCGCTTGCAGATTTCTCGATTAATCGCAGAATCTTTCTCACGTTGTCAATAATACTGCGGAGCCACCCATACCTATGAATTTTACAGTGCCGCCAACATCTGCATGGTTGGAGAAGTCCCAATCAAAGTGCCGAACCAACTATTTTTGTTGCATATTCACTGGCACAATCGCCTCACTTTTTGCTGGTGAATTTCTGCGATACTGTCAATATTTTTTCTTCGGTTGATTTCCCAGATTTGTAGATTTGGGGGTGGGGGGAGTGGATGGAGAAAAAGAAGAAGAAAATGGTAAAAATGAATTTTTTATTTTAATTATAAAAAATGTAAAATTATCATTTTAACATTTTAAATTCAGTTAAAATTATTGTCAAAGTTAATTATTTGGTCAACTAACGGTCAAGCTAACAGAAATAATCTATTTGGATTTTTGTTGCGACATTTTGAAATGTTTAATACCGTGGGTGACACAAATAAAATATTCGTGCAATGCCTGCTACTTAATGAAAGATTTGATACCGCTACTACAATTATCCCTTTAAATAATTTACTTTTGCTTCACTTTCAAATAAAGCCCCAGTTTGGTAGGGATTAAAATCAGTTTTTTAATAGATTTCGATAAAAATTGATGAAACGTGTAATTGAAAAGTTGTGGAACACATAAAATATTTAGTTAAAGTTAACAATTTATTTTGACTTTGATTTAGATTAAAATTAAAATTTTAATTACTACCAAACACCGGCAAAATATTTACTAATTTAAATGTAAGTAGTGATTCGAAAGATGTGAGGTTAAAATAAAAAATATGTTTCATAAAGATAGAATTGAACAGGTTATAATAATTATATGCCTAATTTCAACTCAATTACTTGTTTTTAATTTTTACCTAAAAAAATAACTTATTAACTCCTCATTCAACTGCAAATCCAGACTGCCTACACTGAAACCTCTCGCAAAACCCTTACCTCGCCACCACAAGCAGCCTTGATTCACGCCTCCTCCTCCTCCTACTACTACTACTACTACGCAACGATGTCTACTTCCTTAGCAGAAAAGCCAGATTCCATGTCTGAAACTCAACATGAAAACGAAGATTATGAAGGAGAAGAGGAGGAGGAGGAGGAGGAGGAGGAGGAATTATCATGGTCATCAGAGTCCGAAATAGGGGAAGCTTTGGATTTTTTGGATTCAAGGGACGATACAGGTGGTGGATTAATGGATGGAGGCACATTCACTCTGCTCCACACCAGGCGACCCAATGCCCATGGTGGACTCCAGTCTCGCCCCAACACTTCTTCTTTCCAGCCCATCTCTAATAAATCCCAGAAGTTGGCCAATCGCATCAGAGCCTCTCCCTTGGAGGTACGAATGGATAAATTTATACGATTTCTGTGATTTATTTTTATTTTTTATTTTTTGATAACGTCCGGCCCAGCTTGTCGCACCTCGACTAATTCCACGGGCTGAAGTTTACGCGCACCTAGACTAATTTCAAGTCATGAATATTGGACTGTGTAACATGAGTTATTGTAATATTGTAGCAAGTTGTTACTACCTGATGGTGATTTAAAATATTGGGTTTGGGTCTTCTACACCAATGGAAAACAAGTTGAAGTTTTGGAATTTATAATTTAAAACGTGGATATTCATGGAATGGGAGCAAGGAGTAAGTGTAACTACTTGAGAAAAATATTAAAGACATTAAGGATATAATTTCCTATGGTAAGGAGAATTGAAAGAAATAATGAACAATGATTTTAAGTTTTAAACATTAGAATTATATGAATTATGTTTCTGGACCAAGTTTTTGCCACTGCAGAGTTGGATATTTTTGTATGACGAGATCCCAACTGCACTGGTGTTATGAAATTATGTTGCTGTTTGATATGAATAGTTGATTTTCCTCTTAATTGGTCTGTTATGCTAATGGGCTTTGAATTTGTCCATACTTTGAACTCGAGAAAAGGATGGCTATGAATAGGGAAATGTAGAATATTAATTCCAATATGTACAAAACTTGCCACAAACTCTTCTTCCTCCTTTTATTCCTGGGTTATAGATGAAGAACTGCTGAACCCTGTCCACATGGCCTTCCCACACGAATCCTTTTTTTTCTTAACGAAGAACCCTGTGGACATAGCCTTCACGAAGTCTAAATATCTCTTGTATCCTTCACGAATTCTTCTTCTTTTCCTTGTTAAAGATGTAGAGCGCTGTTCACATGGCCGTCAACCCATTAGGATTACCTTCACGCAGTCTAAATTTCTCTTGTATACCATAACTACCAGTTGTTATTTATTTGCTATGCTTAATCATTTTTCTTTCTTTTATTTTGCTCTTTTTCTCATATCACATTAGCTCTTTAGATTTAAAGATAGTCTATCCTTTCTGATGTGGCACAAGTTCGATATGGGCAACATTTTTTTTAATCTGAACCCTGCTATTAGCCATATATTCAATGATTTTCTGGATATAAATTTTGTTGAGCTTCGGAACTTCCACATCGGCTTGCAAACATAGTTGTCCTTTTTGGGTTAGTGAAGTGCAGGCTTGAAGTGAAATTTCTATATCATTGTATTCCTCATTAACTGACATTGTTTTAAAATTTTCAATATTTCGTTCCGCAATTGAACAGTCAAAGTCTTTGTAGTTGGTTATCGTTAGTTTCAGTTTGCTTTGGGTTTTTATGCTTTTTACTTCTTAAGGAGTTCACTTGTCTGTCCAGGAATGGGAAGGAAGGCTGAATGTTGGTATGTCGAATTCTGTGACAACTGCAATTCGCGGAAGTGTACGAGATATGGCCATTGGTAAAACAAAAACAACAGAAAAAGCAGATCGTGCAACTGTTGAGCAGGTGAATGACGATTAACTGATTTCTTAGATGGTTAATATCTTTATTTTTTTGTTTTAGGTTGTTTATGTGGTCTTAAATCATGATTTCGTTTTGCAGGAAGCATGCATGTTGAGTTGTTCCTTGTTATTTTTTTTTTCTTGAGTTTCCTTATTAAATAATCTCTATATGCACGCTAGCACTTAGACACAGACATGTATATGGAGTTGCCTGATTAACAAGTTTTACTAGTCTACTTCAACAATTTTGAAATCTGATGGCAATCGCACCCAGACGTTTTCTACGTATAAGTGTGAGCCTGGATATGCCACACTAAAAGCATCAATTTGATATTTGTGCTTGTATTTTATTGTTAGCATGTTAATTTGGAGTATGAATGTAAAATTAAAACTATGACAGCTATCATCATGCTTAAAAATCTTATCTTACTTTCAGGCTATTGACCCTAGAACTCGTATGGTTTTATTCAAAATGCTGAATCGAGGCGTATTTAATGATATCAATGGATGCATTTCAACTGGAAAAGAAGTATGTATCTACTTCCTATATTGAAGGCTTCAATTCTCCTCCTCTTACTTATCTTTTCTCTCTCCTTTCAACAATCATTATTTCTCCATGTTACAATTTTGTAGGAAATTCACACATGTTAGAACTTTATGTAACTTGTCTTTTGGTTTATTCTTCGTTTACAGGCCAATGTCTATCATGCTACAAAATCTGATTGTCAGGAACTGGCAATCAAGGTCTACAAAACTTCAGTTCTCGTATTCAAGTATGTTGAGTGACCTTTTGGTTTGTTTCAATCTATAGATAATCTTATTTGTTTTGCTACCCTGAATTCATTAAAGATATAACTCTGAAGTGTAAACTCCAAAGTGATCGCTGATCAGGTATGTGAAATTTGTTTCTATACACACACACGATTTCATGAAATTCGTGTAATTAATTACAGGATCTTCCAATATTCGCAGGAGATACTCATCAACTATACTATAGAATGCTTATTGTAAATCACGTGAAACAGACATTTTCTTTTAGTCTCACTGTAGGAGCCTTTGTTGGAAAATAAGAACTGACAAGAGAGTTGAGGAATTAACATAGTAACTAAAACTGACTTTGATCTTTTGATGGAAAGCTAAATTGATAAGTTTTGTCAACTTCTACCAGCTCAAAGGGTACAATGTTTATTAGCTTTCAATAATAATTATAAACATAACTCTTCCTTTTGCGTAGTCTATTATTTTAGAAGCATTACCGAAGGTGAAGCTCAAGATATAGCATCTAGTGTTGTTATATTTTCTCAATTTGGTCATAGAAAAGGAAATGTAGAAGTAACTCAGTAGGAAAAAAAAAGAAAAAACGAAAATGCAATACACTTCTTCGCTGAAACATGTAACACAACAAATAAAACCGTATATTGTTAATGCCTCCACAGTACTGAAACGTATAGTGTAATGCCTCCACAGTACTGTTTTATCATTATAGCATGTAATATAGCTTTTTGTAAGGAGGCAAAAGCTTTAGAACCTGGTTTAAGTAAGTGTTCTTCTACCTCCTACCTCTCATTCTTGAAGGCATAAGCCTCAAAGAACTTAGCTCACTTCTGGGGTGACCCAGACTCCCTTCTAGATATTTGGTTTCTAAAGTTCGTTATTAAAGTACAGAAATTTTGACGTGAAATCTTGTATATATGAGGAACAAGATCTGTTTAGATCATAATCTTGTCTAGTGAGTAAATATTTCATTTCATAGTTATGATCACAGTTATCTTTTCTGTTATCTTATGAAATTCTTGGTCACCTCTATAAATAATTTTCTGGAAAAACAAACAAACATGCTTTGCCTCTCAAAGTTCAACCTTTGAGTGGAAAAATAAGATTCGTGCCAATCAATTATAAATATAAATAAAATATATAAATGGAGATAGAAGTTTCTGGCTTGTTCTAGTGGTTCTCAATTATACCACTAATGCATCAGTTTTGTCACGTGGTTTATTTTATAGCCTGAGGTCTTGCATTGAAATTGTGCTCTGGACATGATCTACGCACTACTATTGCTTATATCACCGCTTCAAACAACAGGGATAGAGATCGCTATGTACAAGGTGACTATCGATTTAGATATGGATACTGCAAGCACAATCCTCGAAAAATGGTTAAGACATGGGCTGAGAAAGAGATGAGGAATCTTATGAGGTAAATACCCCGTTGGCTTTATTATATGTCTTGTTACCTTGAAGATATATAGTATAATTGCTTCTGATGTTCAAACTGTATATCCTTCTATTGACTTTTTCAAGTATAAGCCTTGAAACTTTTACTTAATAAGTGCAATCTTTAGAAAACTGTGATTCGTTGAATGTTCCTGATGGGGGTGAAGCAAAAAGTTCGTAGCTTTTTATTTTGGGAAAATAGTGGGATTTAAGATCGTGATTTGATGGTGTACGGTCAAGTTAAAACAATTCTTACTGGTTACTTGCAATTTGGAAAAGATGGGTGGCCATGGTCCTGTTGGTCTAAACACTATAGCCCAGTTTGGTCTCCATTATAATTTAATATATTTTTCCCTCTCCTCATTTTAACTACACATTCTCCAATAAAATAATATTACACGTAAGCTCAAAATTTTTCCTTCTTTTCCTACCACACATTTTTCAAAAAACATCACTATTCCAAAATACATTATTGCCAAAAGCTCATTATATTGGATCCCAAACAGGGGCTACCGGCTATATTCACACTGGTTTCTATGCAACACTGCTTTAATCAATTGACTGTCAGTCTGTCACTTTAGTAGTTAATCAGGGAATTAAGTTTATATGAAGGTTTAGTTTCAATAAATGTTACAAAATGATGGAGACTTGTGGGTTCTTTAAGAGCCAAAATCTGGTTGAAAGGATTATGTCAAACATATATAGGTATTATTATTGTTTCTCTGTTGTGATTCAGTTTCATTAGTTCTTGTGGGCGAACTGCAGATTAAGGGCTGCAGGCATCAGGTGTCCAGCTCCCCTTCTTTTGAGGCTTCATGTGCTGGTTATGGAATTCATAGGTATTGC
>CAIGRK010238061.1:0-10055 GCA_903798315.1 Fraxinus greggii | reverse complement strand
AAAAAAAAAAAAAAAAGTTAAAATAGTATATATTATTTTGTATTATATGTCATGTACAGTTATACCAAACTAGTCTTGAGTGCATTTGTGAACAATGTATTTCGGAGAATTTGTGCTTGTGCTTCCGATTATAGTAAAAGATTTTTATGAGAAAGCTATTTTACGTCAACTTTATCTAAAGTTCTTCTAATCAAATAAAATATTTTCAAAAAATTATCCAAACATGTCTAAAATTAATTTCTTACTCATGAGCAACTTTTGATTTTTCAAAATTCCTGCCAAATGTACCCTTGGTAGCACTGGAATCCCTAGATCTTTTTGCGACTTCAAGTTAGGCAACTCATGGTTTGATTAGTGCTATAGGCTTTTTATTACAAAACCTAATTCCAAATTACTTGAACCAATTATTAGAGTGGTTAAACCAATCCTACTTCATAATAGAACTTTGAATAGAACCTATTGTTCATTAAAGAGTCAACTACATAAAGAAATATTTTTTTTTTTGTATATTTCAGCACAGTGAATCCAACCACCACAAAATTTTATTTTATTTTTTATTTCCAGTATTATCAGTACAGTTCTAAGCATAAGGTGAGCATTGTAACATCTGATCAGCAAATAAAAATATTCTTCATTCAAATCAGTACCACAAATTAATTAAGCACAGAGAAGGGATTAAACAAAAGAATCAAATTAAAATTCCAGAAATGGTAGATTTGTTACTTAATTTATTTATTTTTGGAAAAAATCCCCCATAAATCCAAAAAAAAAAAACACTAATTAAAATCAAATTAAAAATCCCTAACTATAGATTCATCATCTATATCTATCACTTTGTTTCAAAGACATATAGAGAAAAAATAGTAGCAGCAGTAAAATTTAAAACACACACAGAATGAAATTATTGAATACACTTACTGAGGAAATCTCCTAGGCTGAAGTTCTTGGTTGAAGCCCATTTTTGGTAATCAACATTAGGCTTTTCAATATTGTCATAATCACCCTCAGTATGGTTTTTGTATGCATCAACAGATCTTGGTATGGAAAGAAGAAACGAGAAACTAAAGAGAATCAAGAACACAAGGCTAAGCCTATCAGTATTATGTAATCCCATTTTCAGTGGCAGTGTATTGTGAAACTTGTTTGTGTGTAAGAATTTAGATTGCCCAATGCCCACTCAGCAGAAGGAGAAGAAGAATAAAGGTAACTACTATAGAGTAACTAATTGGTTATATAATCAGTGCCTTTAACATTTTATTTTATTTTTGGCTTTTGGTAAGGAGAAGAAATAAATAAAAAGTGAATGTGGCTCATTATAGTTCGTACAAGTTATATCTATCAGGGTTTTGCTACATTGCTTTTCCATCGGCAAATATTATGTACACTAGAATGTAAATCCTGATATACATGTAGAATAATTCTTGTAGGAAAGGATGCGTTTGGTATATGACTATCGTATATTAAACAATTTGAAAGCTCTTTTACAAAAGGCAAAAGTGATGTCAAACGAGCTCGCTGTTATCTTATCCCTTATCCATAGTAAGTGATGATAGAAATAGCCATTTCTATCTTATCTGGTGTCCATAGGACCGGACTAGGTCAATAAATATTGGTAGCTCCTGTACTCGTCATGGTGTGGTGTCTGTCCACCAACACTAAGTGCCCTAGCGATCGATCCTCGCCCACCAATAGGTTAATTAGTGTATGGGCGCCTTAATTCTTGCATATTTAGGCAAGCTCAGATGTAACATCATTATCAAGTTGAATAATGACTTTACATGATTCCATGTAGAAATGGGGAGGATATGGGTTTGGATATTCAGCCCCTATTTGGTTCAAATAAAATTCAAATTTTTGGTATATTTTGATAAAATTTGATGGAATGTGTGGTTGAAACGAACAAACTAAAGATGTCCAATACTAGTAAAGGAAATGACATAATATTGTCGGATTCATAAATAACTCTGAATAGTTGTTTAAATAATGAGTTACATTACATACCATTAAATAATGAATCATCGTTCCGGAGGATGGTGTAGAATTCAAACTGAGTGTAGGTTAATTGTTTGTGCGAAATCTGCAAGCATACGAAATTGTTGACGAGTAAAAGATTTGATGAGTAGAGAGTATCGTTCCACAGAGAATAAATTCAATTCAAGTTTACTAGTTTTATATAGAATTCGAAATATATAAACAAAATAGATTTTGATTTTGTGATTATTTTAACTTGATCTAGTAAAGTGGTAAAAAAGTGTTTGTATCAAATTGTGGATGATTGTATTGGAATTCGAATCTATCTATTGCTATCTACTTTAATTCTCAATTATGTAGTTTAATCATATTCTTGCGTTATTGACAATCGTAAATTTAATATATTTAATTTTCTTTTCCAAGATAAATTAACTCTGCTCTAATTATGACCTTAGTCTATTCCAAACTCAAATTCAAATGATTAGAACGCATTAAATTTCAGATTATCAATATGATTACACACGTGATAAATATTATTCCTAACATCTATTACACATATGTTAATTTTGCCGCATTCTAAACTTAATGTAGGTTTTCCAACACTACAACAAGCAATTAATTATCTAATTGGTGGTCAATAAATTAAATAATGCAATGGGTATGTAAAATTAATCTAGAAACGCTAGAAGTAAAATAAAATACTATCTTGAATTAAAACAAATAAATAATAAGGTTCATTTTCTTCCAATACAAAAACGATTATAGCCTAGCATATTGATATATAAATTACAAGAAGAATAATAGAAGAATATCACCCTGATCATGAAATAATTTAAAAAATATTGATCTTCAGGTCCAATGTTGAATTTTTCAAAATTTTCATATAATTGACTTTCAATTCCTTGCTAGGTCTTGATCTCACCTTTCAAAATATAGCAATTGACCCCTTATTCTTGATGAATTTGATGATACTATTGTTTGTAAAGATAGGGTTTATTTTAATGTGTAACTCTTGTTTTGTACTTATAAAAGTCAGAAAATATGTCAAAATCGCGTTCAATTTGAATTCCAAAAGATTTTGAATCGCGAAAGAAAACTGTAAATTCATCGGCGAAAAATAGCCACTGCGAGCGCCATTGAACCATATGGCTCTCGAGTCATGAAATTTATGTCTTGTGCGAGCACCATAAATTGCCCGCGTGCCTCGATTTGTGTCGCGTCGTCCCTGAATAGATTTTGGTATTTGGTCGTATTTTTCACTTTCCATATCAAATTGAGGTGATTCAAAATGCGTTGAAAATATAATTCAATGGGCTACAATTATTCTAGAAATATAAATTTTCCAATTCGAATATTTGATATCCGAAAAATGGGTCTCAAGTTGAGACTAAAAATTCGAAACATAACTTTTTTGGCTAAAAATTGATTTGTAAAATATTTCACTCAGTTGACCTCCAATTGATCCTATATGATCTTCAATCATCATTTTATAGTTCGAATCAATTATTGAATGTTTACACTTTGATCCTCAAACTTTGAATTTCTTTCTTTTTGCCCATTTTTCATTCATTTCTTCCAATTCCACCAGTTTGCAATGAATTTAACCTAACAAACATAATTAATACAAAATTAAGCTATAAATTATCTAAATTACTAACAAATGCTCCAATTTAATGGTTTAGATAAGCGTACAAAATACACTTATCATTAACTCTTTTAAGTTTTGAGCTAGAATCTTAGTCCTTGAACGCCAAACTATACTATAATAATGGCGACCAAATGTGAGTCCAATGAAATCTTGTGCTGATTCATGACGGTTGAAAAGCCGCCAATAGAAGCCAGCCGATGAGCCGACAACGCTCGGATCCATTGCCACCCCTATGTCAAGATGGAGGAATATGGACTATGCTGCCGGCTCCCTGTCCATATAGGTCAGTCCAAAAGTAATCTTATTGGGCCAAGACATCACAGATATGTAAACAAATTGGGCTACAGCCTTGTATTAGCCAATAACGTTAAAGAAGAAATGGAGTTAATTGTTTCATTAGCCACTGTATTTTGCCCATTGTTACGGCTTAACCACTGTACTTTACTATGCTTCCCAATAGCCACTTAACTTATCTCCGTTTCACTTAAATGGCCATCACATGGAATCCGTCTGTGAACTTGTTTACGTGGAAGACGGAAATCTGATTTGTCCCTTCAAAATAACCTCTTGCACATGTGGATGACAAATCATCCAAACAAAACCTTACCCACAGTGATTAAAAAACGAGTTACAATTGACTGAAACCCAAAACGATTTACTCTAGCTATGGTGAAATTGAAGGAACCCTATCCCTAGCTTTTGCTCCAAATTCATTTCGTCTGCAAATATTTAGGCATCCATCGAATTGGGAAACCTATAGAGCGCCGCGAAGAACCCTAGCCCCAAAATCCAACTAGAAATCCATATTATCTCAGGTTGCAATAGTCTCGAAATAAATTTCGAACCCAAACACCGACATCAGTTTCGAACCTCCATCGACAACTTCCAAATTCAGACTTACGAGTTGTAAGTAGTTGTATTGCATCAGAGAAGGCGTGCACATGGATGAGGAAAGTGAAGGTAAATTTCGTGGACATTTTACAGTTTAGAACATGTTGGCTGTCGTGTTAGAAGCATTTCGAAATAACTGAGTTTGATGCACCGATATCATTGTAGTAGCAATCTGGATTGCCTCCATTTAAGAGCTATAATTTGTGGACAGGGTACTGAAATTGCTGCAGTTTTGAGTAAAAATTAGTTGTCAAAATCACTTCACACAATGCCTACATTTAAGAGCTATAATTTGTGGACAGGGTATTGAAATTTCTGCAGTTTGAGTGAAAATTGGTAATTAGTTGTAAAATCACTTCACACAATTTTTTTTCATTTTGATTATGTGACAAGTTATGACGATGATCCAAATTTGGTAGATTCTGATAATGATGTTGCATCTGATGAAGATAACTTATTGTACGACGAAAATGTGACAGATGGGATTGAAGCGGGGTTGGATGGATGTGAAAGGGGAGTGGAGGATGAACCGATCGAGGCTAATGATATTGAAGTAGATGATTTGGAATATCCATCGTCGGAGGAGCTATTGTCCCAATGCTCTTCCGATGAAGAGAGTGGTTATCGATTTCCCGAATTTTCATTCAATTCAGGAATAAAGAATCCACACTTTGAGGTCGGACAATTATTTAGTTCCGCAATTGAGTTTCGAGAGGCAATGAGAACATATGGTGCGATCAACGGATATAATGTGAAGTTTAAGGTAAATGAGGATAGAAGAGTACAAGGGGCATGCAAAATTGGTTGTACTTGGAGGATATGGGCATCTGCAATTGATGCTTCCGAGAGACTACAGGTGAAATCTTACACATCGGAGCATACATGTAGTAGAGACCAATTTAACAGACATTGCAACTACGTTTTCCTAACAAAACGTTATATTGAACAATTCAAGGCATACCTCAATTGTAAGACAGAACTTATTTTGGCGACGGTAAAAAAAGATTTTCATACTGATATTAGTCGAAACGTGGCATGGAAGATGAGAAGATATGCTAAAGAGGTGTTGGTAGGCACTCTACATGATCAATTTAGGCTTCCGAGGTCTTACGCAGCTGAGGTACTATGCACAAATGTTAGGTCTACCGGTATTATCGCATTGCAGCAACAAGTGTTTAAGGGGATCTACATTTGTTTCAGTTGTTGTAAAACAGGATTTAGGTTTGGTTGTCGGAAGTTGGTTGGAGTTTATGGTTGTCACCTACGAGGTTGTTTTGGAGGAATATTGCTAATTGCGGTTGGGCTTGACGCTAACGATTGTATACACCCGATTGCTTATGTTGTTGTTGAAAGAGAGAACGTGAACACTTGGAGATGGTTCATGAAGTATCTTGTAGATAACATTGGGCTTGACAATGGTAGAGGTTGGACATTGATGACGGACAAACAAAAAGGTTTACGGAATGTGATAGAGGAGTTGTTTCCTGAGGCGGAGCACATATTCTGTGTACGATATATGTACACAAACTTCTTCAATCACGATTTTAAGGGAAAAATTCTGAAAAATTATCTATGGCATGCTGCAAAATCGACAACTGTTCCTGATTACCAATATTGGATGCATCAAATTAGGCAGCTCAATGAAGACGCATACAAATGGTTGATGGAAAGGCCGCAAGAATGGAGTAGGTCTCATTTTTCCGCTCATGTCAAGAGCGACATCCTTTTAAATAATGTATGCAAAGTGTTCAATAAGACATTGCGAAGTGATAGGGAGAAGTTGATTATTACGATGCTTGCTTCTATTCAGTTAAACTTCATGACTCGAATTTTGAAAATGTCGACACAATATGATGAGATTCACGAGTCGTTTGTGTCCTAAGATCAAGAGAAAACTTCACAAGATTGTAGAGAAATCTCGAGAATGCACATTGTACTTATCTGGTGGGCCTAAATGGCAAGTTGATTGCAGTTTCGAAACATATGTTGTCGATCCTCAAGAACGAACATGTGCCTGTAGAGAATGGGAACTATCTGGGATTTCGTGTATGCACGCACTATCTGTCATAAGACAGTGTAGGAATGATTTGGAAGATTACTTTGACAACTGCTACACAATCGAAACATATATGAGATGCTATGACAACATCTTGAACCCCATTAATGGGATGAGATTGTGGCCACATGTGAATCAGCAAGATATAATTCCCCCTTCGTGGACTATCCCACATAAGGGAAAGAGGTAGATAAATAGGAGAAAGGGGCAGACGAAGATGTGATTGTGCATTCACAGGGAAAATCTCACGTTTGAAGAAAGGGTCAAGTAAGAATGACATGTTCAACATGCGGAGCACGCAGTCACAATAAACGATATCATGATAGACCTGATGTACCTGACGCCAATGTCAGCATTAAATTTGTTTTCTTACAAGCGTGGCCAAACGATGTAACTAAAGTTATGAATCATTTCTATTATAATAGGCATGGTTTGAAGCAGAATTAGAGCTGGTAGACGAATATAGCAATGTTGTAGGTAACGAACTGGTAAATTTTTAATCTTTATTCTCTTCTACTTTATCTCTCTTGAATCATCTCTCTTAACCTGACTGTTTTGTTGAATTATAGGAAAACGTAGCTGCGAAAAGAGTGCCACACAAAAAGGGATCATCGTCGACCCACAAACCAGCTGAAGGATCAAAATTCCAATTCATGCCTACTCCCATGGCAGTTAGAGACATACAAACTAGGAGCCTAACATCTGGACCAGCTGCCACCGTACCTAATGTTAATGTTCCTACCACTGAAGTTAATTTTGAAGTGACAATCGAGGAGTTGCAAAGCATTGATGAGGCCGAAACCTTATGGTTGAGGATAGACAGGGCATTGCAAAGAAGAAATGCAAACACTTTGACGGCCACATCCTTGCAGCCTACAAGCAAAAGGGCACGGGCGGAATGAAGCTTCACAGGTTTAAAATGGATTATTGCAGACTAGTCTTGTCTTTTGTTCCTTGAAAGTATGATACGCCAACAACTGATGACCACTGAGGATGTTCATCGTGTCAGAAAAAAGCTCCCTGTACACGGCCTGAAATTTCAATGATCTAGAAACAATATTAGGAGGATGAAATATTATATATAGATTTATTATTTATTATTGAGACATTTGGTCATCACAAAAGTAGTCTCATTATGTGAGTTAACTTGTATCCTAGTGGATGGTGTTGTATTCATTGGAACCAGCTTTATTCAATGAATCACTTTAATGATATAAATGGTGCTTCCCTTGATACTGTAACTTAACCCAATTTATCCACAATGACGAGAACAATGCATTCGATGAGGATTGTCTCAAAAGAGAGACTGCTGCAAAAACTCTCTGATTCGTTCGAATAGCTAATTTTGCAAGTTTGACAACATTGGCCAAGTGGTTTTCAGATTTCAGTTCACTTCAGAGGCTTTACGTTGAGGATTGTCCCAATTTATCCAATATGAATGAAACTGTAACTTCAAAACTAAGTAGAAATCCATTAAGAACTTAAAAACTTAATCTCAAGTTAACTAAATTTTACACAAAAATGTGTTCTGGATTTTCACTATTAGTAATAAACTCAAAACCACATGTACTGTAATAAATATGACAAGTAACACAAACAATTCTTTGTCAACTTAATCTCACAGCCACTGCTAGTGAATTTTCTGAAGCTTAACTGATAAAAAACCACACAATTAATGAATTATGAATAGAATGCAGACATTTATGATCAATCACAAACATCTTGGTTCAAAGAAGAAAACCGTTGCGTAATCAAAATACCTTCAGCACAAGCACAACTACTAAAACATTGTGGCTTCTAATACAATCACAAAACATAGATATGACTTCATATAAAATCTATTACATCACATCCAATTGCCAAGTCTAGATGCCTTAACATACTACTAAAGCTAGTGGCTTCTAATACAATAAAAGGAAATGACTTAATCTATTACAACATCGCATCCAAGTATCGATGCCTTAACGTACTACAAATGCAATTGCCAATTACATAGTTGGAAGAAATTTATGGAACTCTTCCCTTTCCTTTCCCGTTGTCATCGGTAGCTCCTTTTCCCTTACAAATCGTTATATTGATAGGTATCTCCAATTGTTCTTCTTTTAAGTGAACAGCCATCTTCAATATAAACAACAAATCTTCAACCGGATATTTTGTCTTTGATTTTACACTGGATTCACCGTCACATTCCAAAGGTGTCTCTTGCGACGACGATAGATCATCGAACTACTTGAAATAAGCACAATCTCTAGTACAACATAAGAATAAATGACCCATGATTTTTGTCTTTTTTCTACCTCCATACATTTCATAAAATCCATCCCACATTCTCGACAACGTGCCTTTGTTGGGCATTCTGACAACATGTGCCCGCGCATTCTACAGCTATGATAAATACCCCTATTTCTACTTGCCATTCTGAAGTAATGTGTTCTGAGGAAAGAAATTCTAAGAATGTCACCCCTGTTTCATTTGGCATTTCATACACATCAGTTGATATAAACCAGCCCGCCCTTTTAAATTAATAATCCTTGGAGCTGAAAAACGAGTTGATATAAACCAGCCCACCCTTTTAAATCAATAGTCTTTGAGCTGAAAAATGAGTAAAATGCAAACCTGGAATCAATTTAGAGAAAGTAGTGCTGATGTGCGCAATATTTGTTGCCAATTTCACCTTTCAACAAGGATGAAAATAAAATAGATGCTTCGAACGGATTTGGGGATACGTCTCTTCGTGGGTTATTGTGAATCACTATGCAAAAACAAAATGGATTTTGGGGCTAGGGTTCTTTGCGGCGCTCTATAGGTTTTCCAATTCGATGGATGCCCAAAAATTTGCAGACGAAATGAATTTGGGACAAAAGCTAGGGCTAGGGTTCCTTCAATTTCACCACATCTGGGGTAAATCGTTTTTGGCTTCAGTCAATTGTAATCACTGTGGCTAAAGTTTTGTTTGGATGATTTGTCATCCACGTGTGCAAGATGTTGCAATTTTGAAGAGACAAATCAGATTTCCATCTTCCACGTAAAAAAGTTCACAGACGAATTTCTGGCCATTTAAGTGAAACGGACGTAAGTCCAGTGGATATTGGGAAACATAGTAAAGTAAATTGGGTAAGCAGTGACAATCGGTAAACTATGGTGAATAACAAAACAATTTACTCGAAGAAATGTGCTCGGCATTTTCAACTCAAAAGAACGTTTCCATATTCCCCCAGTGAACGCCACTGCAAAACCCTATCCTGCATCACCTGAACTGAAACCTTAGATGGGGTCGCAACGCGGCGGCGTAGATTCATCAATGGACGACGTCTGTGAAGGAAAGGATTTCTCGTTCCCGCTGCGGGAGGAGAAAATCATGTCATGGTGGGACGGTATCAAGGCATTTGAGACCCAGTTAGAGCGCACGAAGCATTTCCCAGAGTAGATCTTTTACGATGGGCCGCCCTTCGCCACTGGTCTCCTGCACTATGGTCATATTTTGGCTGG
>CAIGRK010237945.1:0-16356 GCA_903798315.1 Fraxinus greggii | reverse complement strand
TGTTTGTTTTATTTTAATAGAAGGGTAAAATGGTCAAAAAAGGCGAAAATGACGTTTTGCGCAAGAAAAAGTAATGTAGCGACGTTTTGTGTCAAAAAATGAAAAATATGGACGTTTTGCAAAAAACGTGCGACGTTTTGCGCCAATTACCCTATAATTAATCGAATCATTTAATTTTAATTTTTATTGAGTTTTACTTAGACTGATGTTGTAACACTAATGATACTAAATAATACACGGCCCTACTCTTATGGAGTTGTTAGGTCCAAACAAATTATTAAATCATCATTAATTCACATGTATCTGGCCTTTTTAATCTCCAAGCAATCCCATTTTTAATCTCTTTTTTAAACAATAAAATCCAATCCCCCATTTAGCTTTAACCTTTACCCACCCCTCACTTTGCCCCTACTTTAAGATTCCACCAAACAATACAACACAAACACACCTCCTAAATCTAGTTCATGTCCCAAAAAACCCATTCTAGAGAGAGAAGCCAAATTGTTGTAGAGAGAGAAAGTAAAGTTATTCAAGGGCCATGGACATCTATGTCGTCTCTATAATCATCTTCTACACAATCTTCACTGTTCTTGTCATCACAAGTGCTGCATTGCAACAAAATCAAAATCCATCAGCAAATAACTCGGTTGCAGGGTCCTCCAACTCAGTCCAGATCAACTCCAACTCAGTCCTTGTTGCCCTTTTGGATTCTCACTATACTGAGTTATCAGAACTCGTGGAAAAAGCACTTTTGCTGCAAACCCTTGAAGAAGCAGTTTCGAAACATAATATTACAATCTTTGCTCCCAGGAATGAGGCTTTGGAAAGGGATTTGGATCCCGAGTTCAAGCGGTTTTTGCTCGAGCCGGGGAATCTGAAATCGCTCCAAAATCTGTTGCTTTTTCATATGATTCCGACTCGCATTGAGTCGACTCGCTGGCCTGTGGAGGTAGAAAAACCGAATAATCATAACAGCTTGGCCAGGGATTCCAATGGAGAAACACTTGAGGTGGTTGAAAAAAAGGGGGAAAAACTTGTGGGCATGGCGAAGATTATCAAACCCGACGATATAACCCGGCCCGATGGAATTATCCACGGCATTGAGAGAGTGTTGATCCCGAAATCCGTTCAACAAGATTTCAACACTCGCAGGAGTTTGAGATCCATTTCGGCCGTGCTGCCGGAGGGAGCACCGGAAGTTGACCCAAGAACACACAGATTAAAGAAACCAGCACCAGTCCCTGCGGGAGCGCCTCCTGTTCTACCCATTTTCGATGCCATGGCACCCGGTCCGTCCCTGGCGCCGGCGCCCGCTCCGGGGCCAGGTGGACCTCACCACCACTTCGACGGCGAGAGCCAGGTGAAGGACTTCATCCAAACTCTTCTACATTACGGTGGCTACAACGAAATGGCGGACATTCTCGTAAATCTCACATCCTTGGCAACTGAAATGGGACGATTAGTCTCTGAAGGGTATGTATTAACAGTTTTAGCTCCAAATGATGAGGCCATGGCGAAATTGACTACAGATCAGTTGAGTGAACCCGGGGCGCCGGAGCAAATAATGTATTATCATTTGATACCGGAGTACCAAACGGAGGAAAGTATGTACAATGCCGTGAGGCGATTCGGTAAAGTCCGGTATGATACTCTCCGGCTGCCGCACAAAGTGGTGGCGGAGGAGGCTGATGGGTCGGTAAAATTCGGACAAGGCGAAGGCTCTGCTTATTTGTTCGATCCTGATATTTATACAGATGGGAGAATTTCTGTTCAAGGTATTGACGGGGTTTTGTTTCCTGTTGAGGAAAATAAGGCTGAACTGCCTAAACCTGCCGCCGCCGTTGCTAAGGTCGTCGGAAAACCCAGAAGAGGTATGTTCTTCTAGCCATTCTTAATTTCCCCGAATTTTCAGTTACTCCATTGAAGGATCTTTTTATGATTCTTACGTGAAAGAATTAATTTTTACCCCGAATTTTGCTGCAATTATCGTGTATATCTATGGTTAACTGATTGCTGTATTGGTAAAATTGTTATTTGAATGGCAGGAAAAAATGTTTCTGAACAGAGTTTTGTGCGGTCTCAACATTTTAGGTGGTTTCAATGGATGTGTTCTTTAATCTAGTTGTTTTTCGATAGATTTAACAATAAACCGTGCCAAAATTTTCTTCCAATGGTAATTTGGTGAGATTGATCATTGAATTTGTCGGTAGAGGTGATGGTGAAAGTTTCTTGTAATGTAAATTTATCGAGAACCCAACTTAGTTTAGTGGATCTTTGATTGAATTGTGGGAAGAGTTTATTGGGAGACAAAAAGGAATAATTCACTTAAGAGCATGTATCGAAAGTGCCCATAAACGGTTTAAATTATAAATAGATCGAAATGAGTGATGGATAAGTTAGTAGTAACAAGTAATTGTGATTCTCTTGAAATATGTGGACAGAAAATGGATTGAGCGTTTATATAAACATGAGCCAAACATGTTCTAAGAGTCTCGAATGCCGCTTTAGCTTTTTTATCACCTCCTTTCTTCTTCAATGGTGTAGTGACTTGGAACATGTTTGTTATTCCATGATGAGCAAAATTTGAATGCTTCTAATTCCCTCTCTACCGGTCGAGCTATTGGCATCTAAGCGTTTACTTAACTCGAAGATAAAAATGAGTCAGTGTTAGGGAAAACTTGTTTGGCAGCATGTTATGATCACATTTCACTTTCAGACAAATAGTTTAAAATTGAATGGTACGAATTGAGCCACGCCCTTCGGACAAATAGTTTAGTATTCAATATTAGGTACAAATTGTGTCGGTGAAGCATTAGAAAATGAATGGCATCCCAAATCAAAGAGCCCTTCAGAAATGGGTTTATACTTTGTATGAGTAAAAGTTACTTTTAAGTGAAGTTCTGTTTCTAAATGCGTGTATATATATCGAGTTACTTATTTTGATAGTAATTTTTACCTCGCTGTTATGGTAAGTAGCTTACTCATTTCCAATTCCAGCTTTGATTAATACAAAATTAATTAATTATTTTCTTATAAGTCAACTTCTTAAGCTTAACCAAACGTGTTGAGTTAATGGTATGAAAGATGCATACAATTCCAGCCTAGCCTTAGCTGTGATTCTTTACTTCTATGTTGAGACCAACCTGTCTTTTGACTTATAATTACAACACGTACAATCATATATCATAATTTGACACGTCATAAGTTCATATTGCTTGATGTTTCGTATGTTTACAAGCTTTTAGATGAGGTTGTTTACATTTTTTGAGGTTAGACATATGAATGAACAGTATCATGTTCGGTAAGATAGATGTGACAGTTTTACGAATGAAATCAAAGCTATTATTTTCTTCGGTCGAACTTTCATGATTTGTCGTTTGCTCATCCGATACCATGTTTCTGTATATGCAGGGAAGTTAATGGAGGTGGCATGCAGTATGGTTGGGGCCATTGGTCATTTTACTAGCTGTAACTGAAGTATTATACTCAGAAAATTCTGATACAAAAAATATAAGAAAATGAAACAGAGAAGATTCAGAAAGGGTAAGTATATGTTTACTCATTTTCTCTCATAAAATTATTTTTGGATTATTTTTAAACTAATTTAAACTTTTTTTTTCTTTGAAATATGGCAGTTTTTTAGAAAGATAAAGGGGTGGGGGAGGGATCCAGCAGAACCCACAACAGGGGAGGGTTTTCTTGTTATTTTGTAATGTAATTACATAATCCATTTTTTTTATTTGTATTAAAATAAATAATATACTATACTTGGAAGAATGTAATCTTGTTTGCTGTTTTGAGTCTTTTTAGTTTTTTTTTTTTTCAATATTATTTTTTGAAACAATTTGTATTTGGAATAATGGATCCCTTTATAATGTGGATTGGGACTTGCATTAGGATGTTTCTTTAAATTAATTTTTTTTTACTTATAAGTGAAAATAAAATTTCAAAAATATATTTTTGAGAAATTCTTTAAGGGGCTGTTTGTCTGGGTGCAATATGAGGCCTCTATTATTATAATTAATGATTAATCATGTCAAAAAAGGTGAAGTGAGCTGGCTCACATGGAATTATTAGTTTTGAAATGAAATGGAGGGTTCCATTGACTTTATTCTTTTGTTCTTTGTTTGGCAAATGGAAAAAGTCATGATAGGAAATTCAGAACACAAAATTCATCCATGTGCCGCCAATTGGTTTGAGGGTTGGTATGTAATTTTTGGACTTACTTTCTTCATCATTTATTTTTCTTTTCATTATATTCCGCTCGAGAACATATTTTCACAAGTTGGTCGATAGCGTTATTCTTTTACATTAAACAAAATTTATTGGAATTTCGACCTGTGAGCCAAAAATATAAACTGAACTTGATCGATCTCATAGAATTTCTCAGTTTTCGGGGGACCTATGAAATGCGAAAATATGAAATTCTCGACAATTTGTCACAAGACAAGTCATTTTCAATAATTAAAACATTATTTTCTTGCTATCATAAAATGGACAAAAAAAAAAAAAAAGAAACCAATATTCGTGAATATAATCCTAGTTTAAAGTTTCTTGATGCTTACCTAATGGATTTGTATACATAATGAAATATTAGAAAGAAAAAAAATTCCTTTTTATTTGAGGTCAATAGATAGGTATTGCCTCCCTAAATCCAATATTAACAGTATTATTCTGTAAATTTGTCTTACCCAAATCTGTATCCCCTTTATGCATCATAGCCACAAATTCTTTGTAATCTATCCTTCCATCCTGAAAAAGTAAAAAAAAGTCACTTATTAATGGTAGATGAGTACACAAATACTAAGTGTTTGTTTGGAAGAGATTATATTTGAAGTGAAAAATGAGTTTTACTATCAAGATTAGAAAGTTAAAGTGACAGTAGAATCGCTTACATTGTTTTGATCAGCTTCTTGAATCATTTCTTCCAAGTGAACATCATCCATCCCGAACTCTTCACAGGCCTTTTGAAGTTCATCTCGTGTAATGTAACCACTTCTATCTTTGTCAAAGTACGAAAAAGCAGTAAATAAATGATCTTCCTTCTCGATTCTGTTCAGATGCAAAGTTGCAGCAATGAACTCGCCATAGTCAATTGTGCCGCTATTATCAACATCTGCCTGCATTTTCAAGAAAATATACCGGCTAAGCGATGAATATGGTATCTCTTCATATAAATATAATATAAGCAAACCTGTCGAAGTGGGAAACTGAAAATAATACTTACGGCCTTCAGCAAATCATATGTCTCAGACTCATCAAGATTAGCTCCAAATCGTTTTAGACCAGCCTTGAGTTCTTCGAAAGTGATATGACCACTGCTGTCCGTATCTAACATTTTGAACATTTCTTTTAACCCTGCAATTTCTTCTTGGGAGAGACTTTCCGCAATGACCTAGAGGCAAAAAAATTGGTTCAAGAAATAGCCACTAACACCAAATGCATGTTTGGTAGGAAGATTGCGCACTGAACATTATAATAAAAAGAAGTTAACACTGTGTTGTTTAGTACTATGGTACTAAACATGAGGAAACATAAGTAGTACTTTGTTCTAGAATTATAGTTGTATATGCATCAATAATGAAAGAATTACTGTCCGTATATTCTCAGTTGCTCAACGACCTATTTTCTCTCCGCTTTCTGGTTGAGAGGTAAGAAACGTACCCTAAGAGCCATTTTCTTAAGCTTGTTCATGGCCGAAAACTGTTTCAAGCGACTTAAAACTGCAGAATCAAGAGGCTTATTGGGAGCTACTCCATTGACCTGCACCCATGGGTGGCCTGCAGGAAAAAAGTGTTAAACTGAATAGAAGAAGTCAATATGTAAAAATGAAAATCTGCAGTTAGAAATAAACAGTTCCAGAGATTTTCAAATTTTATCTTAACAGTTATTCCGATGGCTAGTGATAAATCGACTCAAGAAATAATAGCTGTCAGTATATAGTGATAACTCGATATCACATGTCAACAAATTAACACAGTCCAACAAGAAAATAACAATGAATCTACAAATTTACATAACATTAATTCAAAATTAGTGACTATACTTGAAACTTCTACTGTTAATCCATTTATATAATCAAGATTCCAAGTATTTTAAGCAAAAAGATAAAGAGTAATCATTAGTTCATTTTCGTCTGGTGCTTAGAACAGTTTCAATACTCATAGTGTTGAATTTTACGCGTACTAACCATAAAGGTAAAACTAATTAACGAAACTTACAAAGAATTTCATGAGTAGTTAGCCTCATTCTTGGATCTCTCAAAAGCATTTTCTTCACTAAGTCTTTAGCACTTTCGGATATTTTGGGCCAAGGATCTGATGAGAAGTCAAGATCACCATACAAAACCTCTTCAAATATTTCTTGCTCAGTTTCTGTGTGAAATCAAACAGAAGCATGAGAGCTGTTGGTGTAAGAATTCAGACGCAAGCAAACTTTAGGGTTAAAATTAGCTATATCTTACCACCCCAAAATGGAGGCACGCCACAAAGAAGTGTATAAATAATCACACCTGCGCTCCATACATCTGCCTTTGGTCCATAACACTTGCGAAGCACTTCCGGAGCAACATAATATGGGCTCCCAACCACATCAGTGAAAATTTGACCTGTTGTTCATACATGAAAATTAACTTCTTTTCCTAAAGTTTATAGTGAAAAAACTCCCTCGTAAATTTACCTAATTACTCTAGTTTCCATTTTGGTGACATATTAACTTTCAAGGGATCATATTATATCCATCAAGGTTCGCAGGGTAACTAAAGAGTCTATTAATAGAACACTGCACTTAAACTCCTATTAGTAATTAAACGAACACTGCACTTGATCAAGAAAGATCATACCTGGTTTGAAGAACACCGATAATCCAAAATCTATAGTCTTTATGGGCGAATCCTCATCCTCGTTCACAAAGAGAAAATTCTCGGGTTTGAGGTCTCCGTGCATGACCCCCAAAGAATGGCATGATTCTATTACACCAACTATTGTCCTAGTAAGCTCAGCTGCCTTTTTCTCTGAATAATGCCCCTGCTTAACAATTCTATCAAACAACTCACCTCCTGCACACAATTCCATGACAACATGAACTGCCACAGAATCCTCATAAGCCCCTTTAATAGAAATGATATTAGGATGCCCAGATAAATGATACATGATCTCAATTTCTCTCCTCACATCCTCAACATCGTCCATAGTTAACAATTTTCTCTTTGCAATGGATTTACATGCATATTCTTTTTGCGTTTCTTTCTCCACGCAAAGAAAAGTCGTTCCATACTGCCCGTGTCCAAGTTTGTGCCCCAAATTATAGTACTCTTTCAAATGTCCTGTTTTGGTTCTTAGCACTGAATCAACCTGAAGACCAGCACTTGCCAACCTCTTTACATTGTGAGGTTGCTTGGGTTTCGAGGGCTGCACCGGTTTTGCCTTCTCCTTCATGATCATGATCAAGTGGTCCGGTGTAGTGGTTTGAACAATACTACCATCCTCATTCGTGACCTTGTTCACCTCTTCCCATCTTCTAGCATCAGTTTGTTTTACCTCTTCTGTAACTAAGATAACCGTTTCAGATTTCACGGGCTGTACTACATTAATCTCATCCTTGTCTATCTTCACCAATACCGGGGGCTTATTCTGAACAGGATTCCGACCTTCTGGCTCTTTCGCAACATTAGATCCATCCTGACTTAATTCTTTTTTATTATATGTAATCATATCGGGCCACCGCAATGAATGATAAATTGAATGGAAAAACCCATCCTCAGAAATCCTTGCACTAACGCAATTATTTCCCATCTATTGCTGCCCTTTTTTTCCTTTTACTAAGAATTAAACTCAAGCACCATAAACCTCTTTTAACACTTCACAGCTTTAACAAATCAAATAATTAATTCTAAAGAATTCCAGTACCACTATTAGAGGGGGTAAATCAGAACCCTTTTACCCGAAAACAATTAATCAATCAATCAAGAACTTGTAAAGAAACTACACCCAATAATTAAATCAAACCCTCTTATTGTTAAACTACTATGCGATCAATCCAAAATTCCTATTCCGAAACACTGCAAGAAAACAGAAAAACACCATACAAATAACTTCAAAACCTTCTGCTACCCTTTGGAAACCTACGAATCTGAAGACTTTCGAAGGCAAAATAATATGACCCAAAAGGTTTTTTGTTGAAAAAGTCAGACAGAATAAATTCACTGTCACAATGTATGTACAAGACTGCTATGAAAAAATGGAAGAGTTTATTGTGTATGAAAAACCTTTTGTTTACCAATTCTTTCTCTCTCTATATACAAATATAATTCTTACTATGTGTGAAACGCGGTGATGGATTATGGTTTTGAATTATTCTCTCCCTCCTTTCTTGAAATAAACGCAAATGGGAAGAGAGAATTGACAGGTTTTTCTGGTAGAAAATTGGAATGTTTCCAAAATGTAAACGCTTAATAATCTAATAATATTGAGCGCATTCATACGGTCTGTTTTTTTTCTATTTTTTGTTTTTTTCCCCCTTAAATTCTTTTATAATTCTCTTTTTAAATTATAGAATAAGCACTTTTTTCTTTGAATATCTCTTATTTTATAGATTATGCTATTAAAAGAAGCAATTTATTTCTTTTTAAATTTTACTGAAATTTCGTTAAAAACCATTTATATGAATGCATGTATCTATGTCGTGCATGAATATTATTAATATTTTTTTTATCACGTATTTGGTACATAGTACTAAAATTACAATAATATAACTAATAAATCAATTAATATAAAATTTAAGTTATGTTTTTCGAAGGTTCGATCCTTGTGCGAATAATTTACCGTTCCAGTTTAACTTCAGACTTCTGTAATCTCGGTTCTGTGTAATTTAAAAAGTTAATAAAAATTTAAATCAAAATCAATAATTAACTTCAATCACACATTAAATCGTATTTAATCAAAATTTACTAAAAATTCAAATTTTTTTAGTGACATCAAACAAGGGCGTATTCTCTAATACAATATTAAACCATTCATCTAAAAAATTCGAGCTTTTCAAAGATAGGGCACATTTAATTATTTAATTTTGTAGTAAACAGCGATGAATAAAACTAAACAATGGATTATTGATCAATATTTGACTATGTAAATCGAAAATAAATAAATAAAAAAAGGTGATGTTCATGACCGCCGGAGTGGGAACCCACTAAGGAGGATAATTCTTTGAATATTTCTCAATTCATGTTATTATAAATATTAAAAATATCAAAATTGCGGATTGACCGGCAGATGCCGGCTGCCGGCCGGTGCCAGAGTCCGGGTGATAATTTTTGCGTAATATAAAATAAGTGGAATTACACCACAAAACTAATAAAGGGTGAATTTGATTGCTAATATTTTTCTTGAAAAATGGTTTTTTTTTTCAGCCATATTTTTGACTTTTTTTTCACGGAAAACACTTTTCTACTTTTGGTCTCGTTACCAAATTTTCCTCAAAATCAAGGAAAATTTTTTTTTAGGAGTATGATTTTATTTTCCAGAGAACTCTCTCTCTCTCTCATTTATCCACACTCTCTCGTCAACTCACCGATAAAAAATGAACAATTATCATATTTTTTAAAGTTGAAAACTAAATCAATCAAACACATTTAATTAAAAATTTTCATACAAATAAATTTTAGACAATTGAATTGCCTAAATTTAATTTTCTTTCCAAGCAAAATTTCATACTCGCAATACATTTCCTAAATTTTATTTTCTTTCCATATTCTTTTCATACAAAATTCCATACTCGCAATCAAACGCACCCTAAAAAAATACAAGTTATATATAGATTCCAATATAATAGTAAATTATAAGAAAATATTTTCTTAATTTTAATTTCTTTTTTATAAAAAGATTTTCAATAACTGATATATGGCAATTATTGAATTTATTGAGTAACAATGTCATATTACGGAGGTTTTGAGTTTTATTTTGCGTTTTCTTTTTGGTTGAGGAGAAATTGTAGGATGAAATGTTGTGTTGGGGTAGAGAGAGAGAGAGACAGGCCTCATCACAAAAATGATTACCTGAAGATACATGCACTATAAGGTCCTGTTCGGTACAAATTAAAAGTCAATTAAAATTAAAAATATGGTCGTTATGAATTCTCCTCATCTCATAAAAGTCAACAATAACAACTAATTTTTCAATTTTAACTTTTAAATAAAGTGGTTCAATAAAAATATATTTTGCATAATCATTGTTTGTAAAAATAATAGACAAGGGTGCAATAAACCAAAATTAACACAATCTTATTGTTACTAAAGATCAATGTGCCACGTTAAGGTGACTGGTACAAAGTTTTCAAAAACAGGGAATATGAACACTTAAAATTCTTGGATGACTAAATAGAGTTCGATAGTGAAGTCTTATATGTCACTTCACATTTCATCTTACATGAGGAAAATTATTTCAAATGAAAAGATGTGGATCTGAATATCGAGTATTAAACGGAACTTGACAATATTAAGAATAATATTTTAGCTTAATTTTCTCATCAATCTTGTTCACTTTCTTTTTTTGATAATCGTGGATGTTTGGGCCAACTTGAGCCACCTCGACTAATTTCACGAGACCTTGAAGTTTGTGACAGGATACTCATTGCAGTGGTCTTGAGGGGACTCGAACTGGTGATCATTGAGCAAACCCAATGCCTGACCAATTGAGCAACTCCTCAAGGTTATCAATCTTGTTCAAATTGGAATAGAAAACGTGAACGATGGACAAAATTTTGATACTTTTTCTTCCTTAATGCTATTCTACGAATGATAAATCCCAAGACTTTCAAGTTTCTTGGGTGCAGAATGCATTCATGCCAAGGACTTGCAATAGTAACAAACAAAGCGCTAAAGACCAATAAAGTTCATTATCCAAATCAAAGATGGGTTCTGTAAAAAGACGTGTAGCTTGAACTTATCAAACCACAAGAAGTCTTAGTTAGAAACTTATGAAGAGTCCGCAAATTTACATCGAATTGAATTATCTGCACAATTTGTTGTGTGTGTGTATATATATCAAAGATGATATATCAGCCTCTATTTATTGATTTACTTCGATTCACAGACATCCTCCCAAAACTAATCAGTATCTATCTAGTTAGAAAATCAACTACATGGATGATACTTAACCATCTAGACAGCTATACAAGCCTATATTATACACCCTAAAACATGAAAACACAATGTCTGAAACACTCATAAGGCAATTAAACATCCTCTGGTTGATGCTTGGATATAACATAGTCCATATTTTAGTATTTTATCGACGTTTCACAAGATTGATGAAACGCTTGAACAAGGAAAAAAATAATAATACGAGTTTTTTCAATAACAAGTAACATGGGGAATTAAGGTGAGGCACCTGTCAATGCGTTTTTTACCGTTGCTCGATATGTTGCATGAGAAAATTATAGATCTTTCGCTTTAGAGGCTCGATCTTTCCCATCATCAGTTTGTCCTTTTTAGACACTTCACGATCCAACCAGTCATTTACACGCTTCAACTGTGATACAATTGCTCCTATTGGACCACCATGAAGATTCTTCAGATTGTTCTCTCCAAACACCTGAAAACCAGCATCTAGGGACTCCTCGACAAACCTTAGAAACCACATTTGCATCTCCGATTGCAAATTCTTGGCAAGTTCTACAGTCTCATTCATTCCATTGCCTCGAGTCCATATTCCAGTGAAATATGATGAAACCACTTTTGTATTATTCTTGACAGGTGCAGTGGCAGATTTTTTCCGTGCAGTTTCTTCCAATTTTACTGAAGTCCCGGAATTTGGGTTAGTCAAGAGGGAGACGACTTCAAGATTGGTAGCTAGAGCAGCTTCTACCCAAAGGGCAGCCGGTTTTGATTGCTCGTTTTGGATATTTTGACGAGTTACTGAATTATGATTTATGGCAATTGATTCAACCACTGCTGTAGATTTCACAACATCTTCATAAATTGATATAAATCGATCAATAGTAGGTAGAGGATTTTCTGGCTTCGATGCCATACAGAGATCTGAAAACATGCTGTGAACAGTAAACAGGTGAAAAAGGTATTAATGTTCAAATGAATTATCTGTTATGACTCATGATATCTATCATTACAAACAACACTATCAATTAAATTCATAGCTAGGAAGGAATTCTATTCAATGTAAATTACATTGGATTCAATGATCGTTTAGGTTTCAACTCAACACTTCTTAATAGCCCCTTGGAATCAATAGAAAATAAAATATAATTGTCATAATGAAATTGAGAATTTTAGTTCGTCGGTCAACTGAGTTGCATATAGTAGCATCAGAGGTCAGAGCGTATTAATTTAACCAGAGTCCAAAACCAAATTCAACTATGATCTGTATTTGTTTTCCTACAAAATAACTGTATATACAACACATATTCAACCATTTGATCCAAGAAGAACTTTGTGTTCAGAGAGAGAAAAAGACAGAGACAGAAATGAATAATCACCTTAGGCTCCTCACAATAGACTCTGTGGCAATGGCCTCTTCTAAAGCTTCGGCTGCAGCTGCCGAAGCAACTAATCTCCTTTGCATAGCTTCCTGTACCATGACAATATTCATATTCCAATTGTTGAAGATTAGATTTAAATAAATGTGTTTCCCCAATTTTAACTTTTAGATAAGTTTACTGGACATAGTACGCAGTAGCATGACTTTAAGTTTCACCCTTGTCCACTTACGAAAATTTGTGCACGTATCTGTTGATGAAAAATAGATTCAGATTGCCCGTGATGGTGGGCATTGAAGACTAAATTTAAATACAAAAATGTGTTCTCTAACAAGTGACAACTAAAGCTTTTAGATGAGCTCATTGAACACAACTATGAAGGATTCAAGTGAGTTAAATACAGCAATTCAAGTAAGCAGTGAACACAACAATTTATAGTTATACAGGCAATTAAATTGAAAACGAAATATACCTTCCCAAGCAATGCAAGGCCTGAAGAGAGTGTATCCAGTGGAATACTTCCATCAGTCCATTTCTTTTCATGAATAGTGATTACTGGAGATGAATCGTTTGGATTCTCAAGCAGAGAAAGTTTCTCAGCCACATTTGGTTTTCGTTTTTCATCGGAATAACTGTGATACAGTTGTTGCTCATTTACATCACTTAACCGCCTAGATATAGCAGCCTGTAAAATTATGACATATAACCAATGGATGTCAAGGAAGATTACTGCTGATACATATGCATCAAGTAACATCCACACAGGTAAAAATGTTTTTAACTCATTCTAATCACAACATGGATTCATCAACGGACCAGAATTATGATCCCACATATGCGCTGCAATAAAGAAATTAGTATAAAATTATAGATATTTGAAAAGGGAACTAACCTGAGTTCTCAAAATAGCCTGAAAATCCGGTTTATTCTTTGTTCCAGCCTTTTCTTTCTGCTCAGAAGAACCTCCGCCAGCCAGAGCCGGTCCTTCATCCCAGCTCTTCCTGCCCAGTTTTGCAGGCCCCACAAGGGCCTCTGAAACTTTAGAATTCCCAGCTGCAATAGTCGCCATCTTCTTCTTCCCAGAAGAGTCAACTGCTGGTGTGACTTTGATTCCACCCGACAACAGTCGGCCAGGGGACAGCGACATCCGCCTAGCCACCACCGGACTTGCCTGCCGCCTGCCAGTGGTGGGTGATGGCTGTCGGTACCTAGAAGGCACAATTATGGACGCTTCCCTTGATGTCCTTCTGTTTTCTTCCTTCGCAGCAACAAGGCCCGGCACCACGCACTTTGAAGGCACAGGGGAACCAGACCTCTTCCCCGATTTCCCGGAGGGCGATGGATCCCTCTCCGCCCCCTGTGCTTTCTTCGTGGCCGACATTGATCTTTGCTTCAATGCTCCTGGGGACGAAAACCTCTTCGAACGATTCTCTGAATCCGTTCTACTGTTACTGCCCTGTTCATCTGCATAATTCACATTCACGTTTACATTCTCTTTCGGAGCACTCACTTGCCTGCTAATCTTACCCCCCTTTCCATCAGCAACACTACATACTGAACCCGAATCCTCCTCCTTCTTCCCAGTTCTCGACAAATACGCTGCAATGGGATCCCCAGAAGGATCGGAATCTGATACAGGCTGAATAACAAACCCGTTTCTGGAAGGTGAAATCCGAGCAATTAAGGGTTCAGGGGTTCCAATAAAAGGATGGCGCCCGGCAATGGGACGCACATTGATGGCTACCGGCACCGGAGAGGAATCGAAGACAAACCGGTCGAGGTGGACAAACTGGCCGAGCTGGAGCCGGTTTGTGAGAATAAGTTCCGTGTCTCTGTCTGAAAGTGACACGTAGGTAGAGTTAATTGAGTCGGAGAGCTGCACGTAAAACCCATGGTGGGGCCATAGAGAATCGGCGGCGGAAAGGGCCGGCACGATTCCGATAATCTGAAGGAGCGGAGAACGGTGGTCGCCGGTGACTTTTGTGTGGGAATTCATGGATTGAAGAAGTTTGAGTAGGATTCCTGGCGTTAGGGTTGCCATTTTCACCTACAATCACAAGCACGCTGTTGAAGAATTTTGCAATGGATAATGGGATTTTATGAACAAAAGCTTACTGTTTGGTAGAATTGAAATGTTGGTTTCGGGTGGATAGGCGATAATTTGGCCGTTATATTTACATTCGAAATTCAAAATGTTGAGATTGTGCCCCGTTTGAGCCCCAATTTTCGGCTGAGGTAATGTTGGATGATAAAGCTTTGTTTGTCTCCATAAATTAAGCACACAATATTTTTTTGTCCAATCGTATTTACATCCCAAATAAATCAGAAAAATAGTTTTTAATGCGTACCAAACATGTTCTAAAGCTTTGTTTGGATTTGCCATCTTCCAACTATGGTATCGAACCTAGTATTATATTGTATTTACGTTACACGTCGTCAATAACTTCAGTATATTCTTATCAAAATACACTCGATATTCAAATAATATTTAACATGAGATAATCCGATCCTTATCAGTATTATGTGTTTGATAAGTAAGGTTGACACCATATATATTGCTTATTGATAAAAGTGCATATTATGCACATATTTGGGACTTTTTAACTTGCTCATTTACAACAAATTGGACGAATATATACCTAATATATTGGTCATAAGCCCAATATCATCGAGTAAGGATTTAGATGATAGTTAAGTGGACGGTGAAAATAAGCTCAATATCACTTGTCTAGTTTAACTTCGAGAAAAAGAAATTGAAGAAAATCAAGAGAGCAATATGAATTATAAGAGATTTCATTGACATGCTAGGGATTTGGAATTGAGAGAAGGTACTTTAAAAGTTGAAGTTCATGACTTGTTTCAAGTAGTATCGGTGGAAGTGAGAATGATTAATGCACTTAGAAATTGAATATACGATATATGGAGTTTGTAAGATACCGATTAAGTCTTGTGTTTCATTTTGTGATATAGATATTCACTTTGAGAAAACATTGAATAACACGCCGAGTTGAATATTTGTGTTTATAGTCTACTTGAGTTTTTATGTTGCTTTATTCGAAGACGAACAAAGGTTCGAGTTTATTGAATTTTTATGTATAAATGTGACTTATACACTTGTCAAGGCCACCAAAAGTGACGTTTCAGAGTACTTTTATTGGCTAGATACTTAATTTTGTATGTTTATTGAATAGTTTAGGAGAACCTTCGATATTGGTTGAGAACGGTTGAAAAGGAACGAGAATTGATCGAAGGGGATGAATGTTGGGTGAATTCTGAATTTCATTGACCAAGATATCAATTTTGGAAGTTGAAGTACTTATATTACAATATTAGAGGACTAAAACGCTCTATGAAAGATGTTGGATCCAAGGACTAAAACACACGACACGATAAGATATTGGATTAAGACGCACAACGTGAAAGATTGGTGATTATTGCGATCGTAACAATCTTCCGAAGGAGCCATCTCAAAGAGGACTATCCAATTCCAGTGAGCCAAACAAGCCTTCTCCGTGATTGCATTATATAAGGCAGTTTAACTTTGATTATACGTTAATTGTTTATTATTTGTTTACAGATATTCAATTATTTGCTCACCAATTGCTTAATTTATGGACAATACTCACACAATTAGCGACACGTTATGGTAAGAGATTGGGAGATACTTTTTGGGCGTATTCGGTATAGATTAAAATCGGATTAAAATTGAAAAATTAGCCGTTATTATTGACTTTTATTAGACGGGTGAGACTTAATGACGACCATATTTTTAATTTTAATTGACTTTTAATCTGTACCGAACATGGCCATATTAAAGAAGGCCGGAGGGAATAGTGGAGATGGGGAACCAAATCGATGCCAACCATG
>CAIGRK010237831.1:0-12731 GCA_903798315.1 Fraxinus greggii | reverse complement strand
CCCCCCCCCCCCCCCCCCCCCCCCCCCCCCCGCCCCCCCCCCGCCCCCCCCCCCCCCCCCCCCCCCCCCCCCCCCCCCCCCCCCCCCCCCCCCCCACCCCCCCCCCCCCCCCCCCCGCCCCCCCCCCCCCCCGGCCCCCCCAGCCCAGCCTGCTGCAACAACCAGAAAGGAGATATTCGTATTGTCACTGCAAAAGACAACAGATCCAAATTCTCGGCCTATGGATGGTACAGTGTAATCCACTCTGAATTTAACATCCTATTGGCCGAAAATAGAAGTAAAGAACTAATGAATATTCTTCTTTATAAAAGAATAGAACATAAAACCTATTAATGAAACTAATTAGTACTAAGAACCTTCCCAATACAAAGCTTCCTTAAAAACTCTCTGCTTTCCCATGCAAATGGCTCATCAATACTGCCTCTTCGAGCCTAAAACCAAAAGGAAAATTCAAGAAATATGAGAAAGAAAATGAAAAGTGCATGAAACATAGTACACAACATACATCAAATGAATGACTCACTATTAATTAGTCCAGCCAAATTAAAAAAACTCTATGACTTCAAATCAATGAGCAGTGAACCATAAGATAAGCATGTAAGTTATAAGGTGAATATAAGCCAATTCATCCACAAAACTTGGCATAGCTCTGCAACTACAATATATATTTTCTTATTGAAATTCCAGCACAACACTAAGAACAATGCCACCATTCATTAAAATGACGTAAACCGTAAATAAAAGAAAATCTCAAGGATGAAGTGTGATAAGTGATTGAACAGAAAATATAGTTTCACAAAAGGGCTTAAAGACAGGTCAAGATTATCCAAACCTATATATAAACTTCAGCTCTTGCATGAGACCATATTATTAGAAAATAAAAAGATTAATCTATTTCTCTCCCAAAAAGACACCACAAAGAAATTGAAATCATGAAACTTCAGAACAAAGTAAAAATATCCAGTAAACATTTTGTTCAGTTCACAATTGAATGATCAGTTATAAAACAAACATCAAGCTTAAAGTGACCAAAGATATAGAGTGAACATACCAATTTAGGTGCTATCAGAGATGACAAAGTGATGGTTTTCTCTAGGGGAATCTCTGCCTTGCTGCCTCCCACTATCACCAAGCTGTCACCGGATGGAACAGCTTTCACCGTCCCCCTAAACCATCCAGAGTTTCCAGCTGTTGATGCCATTTCAACAGCTCAAGGTCTGCAGAAAGGTAAAAATTAAATCAACCCTGGATGAGGAATTGAAACTGTTTCAACCCATTATTTGACCATTTACATAAATACCCATGTGCATACGAACGAGCTTCTATAATCACAAATACCACTTTAGAGTCCCAATAATAATTACAGTTACAACAGTCGATACTTTCATTTCCAATCATTTTCAATCATAAATTCTTAAACCATCTTAATTAATAGCCCAACAAAATTAATCAAAGAATCTAACTTCCAAGGCCACGCTTAATGCTATCATCGAGAAAGTTGCAGTAATATACGCAAACCAAGAACCCAAATAAAAGCCTAAAGTGTCAATTGGAAAGATCAAGTTTTCAATTAATGAGCTGTGTTTAAAAAAAAAAACTTGATAAAAATCAGAATATAAACTATTTAATGTCTGAACAGCCAATAAATGATAAAACATTAACCTCCCACGTCAAGTACAGTGCTATTACTGAAAAATTAAGATGCACCGCGGAAAACCCCAAAAGAAAAGAACAGAATTTCCATTTAAAAGGTCAGACCTATAATAAAGGAACCTATTAAATTAAAAAAAAAAACTTTGGTAAAAACGTATCTATATTATTTAAGTGTGTTAAATAATAGGCCAAAAAAAAAAAAAAAACAAACTCAAAATACCTTGTACACAGGTACCATTGAGAAAGTCACTTTAAGAAATAAGAACCAAATAAGACACAGTTCCAACTGCACAGATGAAACCTTTAAGTAATGAACTTGGTTACATACAAAAACTTCGTAAAAACCAAATCTTTAACAGATACCCATCTTAACAAACGAATACAAATGTATCATTTTAAAAGATCTACTTGACAAAGAAAATTCATAATAGACAGTAAATTACAGATCATTTAATAATCTAAAGATCGCAGTAAGAAAAAATTCCAAATCTTCAAAATTCAATCTTCTAATTTCACGGCTAGTTCAAGAATTATTATGAGTATGCAAATCAACGAATCTCACAATCCCACAAATGCTAATATGTGAACGATGGTGCAGATCTATGATTTATTTGCACGCAAATCGTGGATTATGATTTAGCCTAATGCAGCACAATTAAGATTGTACACACACACACGATACAGAAACCACAGCAAAATTCAGAATAATCATAAAACCGAGCAAGCAAACAATACTACAAACTTGACAAAGGAACACCAAGATCTGAGATATATGAATCAAAAGATCAGAACAGATACGTACAAATAAAAACAAATTCACAACAGCTCGATTCACTTAATTCCAATGCATGCTTCATAATAAGTAGCTCCAAAAAGAGAGATCTGAGATATGTACCTTAATTAGAAACAAAAATTGGATTACTCCGAGATCGAGATGAAGCCGAATCGATCTGGTTGTAATCCAATTACGAATTCATGCAAATCGATTCACTTAATTAAAAAAAAAAAAATCAACTTGGAAAATTCTCCAAAGAGCGAAAATCAAGAGATCTGTCTGAGAGGCGTCGGACGGCTGATTAAATGAATCTGCAGTGTAAAATGTGAATATATAATGGGACAAGTAGGGGCAGTGATTGGAATTCACCTCCTTTTTTTAATAATATTACTAAAAATGCCATGCTTGTGTATATATAGTTACTGCCTTTTTCATTTTTACTGTTAGATTTGGGGGATATGCGTTGTACTTGAGGGATAAGGACCTACTGATGACGACAATGGACTGCCATGTGGATTTAACAGCCAATCATAATTGTACACGTGGAATTAGTAGTCACATTTCATTCTTTTCGCGCATGTATGTGAAAATGCAATTTGTGTGATTTACTAGAATTGCTAAATAAAATGAAATCCGTACTAATTTTGTAAATTTGTGATAGTTTTATTCCAATAAATTGGAAAAAAATGAGTCTTGAGTAGTATTTTTTTGAGAATGCATGATTGAAAAGTACGAAAAAAATTTTGAATTTACATGTAGAATATTTTGTTGTATGAATGTGTGGTTAAAAATAATACTATAGCAAAAAGTAAAATAAATTAATGTACGTGGACATAATATTTTTATAAGATCGTACAATTAGTTCAATTAATCTTTTTAAAATAATGATAAATCTGTGAAGTTCAATACCGTTGTAACTACAAATGTTAGATTTGTTCCAGTTCAATAACGTGGAATCTCGAATTAAACACGTAGACATTTGTTAATCATTGGAACTACGATACGCTCTATTAAGTACCTGATACGTTGACTTGATCGGAATATAAGATTACTTAATCATTATTCATTATTTTGATTGAGGAGATAATAATAAGCATAATAATCAATGAGTTTTTTCCTACAAGTTTTCAATTTTTTATATTTATCGGTAGTAAAACACGCGCGCGCGAATTTGATCCTCTAAATACGGTACTTAATTGATGCTAAGCAACATGTTTAGGTGGCAAACAAACTACTCACTAATATAATGCGCCGTCTAAGCACGATACTTATGAGATCATCACTATATATATCATTGTTAGGAGTGGTGCCCATAAGTCACAAGGCTAAATGTATTTGTATTTCTTGAGAAATTATTTATTATATATTTGTTAATAAATTAATACCATTTATTTATTATTCTGGAACAAATTTGAAATCCCAAGATGGTAAAAGTAACTCTATAATCTAATGCATATCAATGGTTCGCGAATGAAACATAGAATTCACGTATATTAGTAAAGATTTTTGAAGGAGAGAAAACTAGTGGTATCGAGAGATTCGAGGCACATTTATCAAGAAATTAATTTTCATGCAGCCTTGAATAGGCTCCGACTAGATCTCAACCTATACACAACGAATGGACTTGCCTGTTTTGACACCTCGATTTGGTCGCAAAATGCCTTGTTACCTTGAAGGGTGGTTTTATACTTTAAAAAAACTCGGAGCTTGCACTCACTAACCGTATCAACCTCATCTACCGGGCGGGTCGCGGACCATCACTGTTTTATCGGCAATTCTATAATTCTCAAAGCAAGCTGGTAATGAAATCAGAAAAATTATGTCTTTTCTTAAGATTTGTAGGAGGCTCCAAATCTCTAGAGCACATCCCGCGATCTTCTTCTCCCATATTTTGAACTCTCTAGGCAGTCAACCCCAAATTTCATCTTTTCATCTGACTCGTTTGCCATACAATCTCACTGAAGCATATCGTCGAACATCTATCATCTACTGCAAGTTTTTCCATCATTTCTCCACCCTTCAACACTCAGACAGCCAAAATATTTTCCGAACAATCGACTTCGATGAATGGGTAAATGAAATTGAGGAAGATATCCCACTGGGTCTCCCTGAATTCCTTGAAACTGTCCACAAAGCCAAGAACTTTGCATGTGCAAATGAAGCAATGCCCTTTCTTGATAATTCTGGTGTGAAGCCAAGTAAAGATTTGATCTTTTCAGCTATTTGGGCTTTAAGAGAAGAGTGGAAACTGGCATTTTTGGTGTTCAAGTGGGGTGAGAACTGGAAATGTGTTGTGGAAGAGACTCGGTGTTTGATGATATGGCTGCTGGGTAACCATCAAAAGTTCAGTACTGCTTGGACTCTCATTCATGACCTTTATAAGGCTTCAATGGACACTCAACAAGCAATGTTCATCATGATTGACAGGTGAAAATTAATCTACTTCTTGAAGCAATGCACTTCTTCTTTTCAGATTTTTTTTCCTTCCTTAATTTTAATGCATTGTAAAGATTGTAGTGGTACTATCTTTATGAATCTTTCTTTAATTCTTACTACAACCTGTTTCTTATTTGTCTACTTAAACATTAAATTTTCATTACTCAAAGCCAGAACATTACTTATTTTGATTATATAAAATTCTGTAAAATGATTTACATGTACCATTATTTATTTTGTAGCTTTTATATAAAGCCCCTGTTTGGTTTAGATAAAAATCATTTTTTTAGTAAATTTTGATAAAAGATGATGAAAGGTGTGTTTGAAAGTTGTGGGTATCATGAAATGTGTAGTTAAGATTAATTGTTGACTTTAACTTCAATTAAACATAACATTGATTTTATTTCTCGTTCCTTTTTATTGCTTTTTTTTTTTTATTATTATTATTATCTTGTAATACAAGTTTATAGATATGCAGCAGCAAATAACCCAAGCAAGGCTATCGAAACATTCAAAATATTTCTGAAGTTCAAATTTTCTCCTGATCAGAGAACATTCTTCTCATTCTTGGATATTCTTAATAAACATGGAAACATTGAAGAAGCTGAAGAATTCATGTTTCTCAATAAGAAGTTCTTCCCATTGGCAATTGAGAGCTTTAACATAATTCTCAATGGATGGTGTAATATAGCCAATGATATCTACGAAGCCAAGAGGGTTTGGCGGGAAATGTCCAGATGTTGTATTGTGCCAGACGGGACTTCTTATACATACATGATTTCCTGCTTCTCAAGAGCCGGTAATCTATTTGACTCACTTAGATTGTACGATGAAATGAAGAAAAAGGGCTGGATCCCCGGCATGAAGGTGCATAATTCTTTGATTTATGTACTGACTCGTGAGAATTGCCTGAATGAAGCTCTTAGAATTGTAGATCATATGAAAGAATCTGGTATGCAACCTGATTCTAAAACATATGACTCTATGATTCTTCCTCTTTGCAAATCAGCGAAGTTTCGGGAGGCAAGAACTATATTAGCTAGGATGATACAGAATGATGTCAACACAACGAGTGAGACATACCATGCATTTCTTGAGGGTGCTGATTTAGAAGGAACTTGTGCACTTTTTAATCTTATGAGAAAAGCCGGTCTGGGTCCCAGCAGGCATACGTTTCTTCTTACGCTTAGCAAGTTTCTTAAAATCGGGCAACCTGAAAATGCATTGAAGATATGGTCGAACATGAAACAGTATGAGGTCGTGCCAGATTCTGAACATTACAGTGTGTTAGTGGAAGGGTTAGTGAAATGCAAGTTGTTTGTGCAGGCTACAGAACTGTACGATGAGATGATATCTAATAGACTAGCGGATGATCCAAAGTTGAAGAAGCTCTTAAGCGAACCTGTTCGAGATGGTATTCATGCACTGGAGGGACAAGGGCAGACGACAGTTGTCATGCATATTCATGAAGGAAAACGATTACTTTATGGGAAAGGCAGAGCAATCCGAACTAGAAGACCTGGTAAGCAATCGGAAAAGAAGGGATCGAATGGGACTTAGAATTTGACATTGTTGCAAATTCTTAGCTAAGATCAACGAAAGCTATGCATCACATGTTTATTTCAAATGATTTGAGATAAATGTAATCATTGCATTGCCTTCATGAAAAATAGAAAACGTGAAAGAAAGAATCCTAATCTCAAACTTATAGTGATTCTGATACGATTCTTTATATATAGCCACAGAAAATATTTGCAGTGTAATCATGTGAGACAGATTCGTTTCTTTCTGAGTTAGCATGATTCTGATATGATTCTTTGTAAGGAATTTTTGGCAATCTAGAAATCTGAAGAAAGTATAATTTATACCATAAAGAAACCACCTCAGTGTAATTACAGACATGATTAAAATGAGAAAATTAGAGAGAATCCACAGCCAAATGAACTGAAGAGATAAAGTACTAAGCCGAAAACTAACATTCAGGCAAAAACGATGGTAAGAGATAAAAATGTCGTAAAAATGATCAACGAAGGCTTATATGATAGTGCTGATGCATTTTTTTCCGGTCGACGAGGAACCACATTTGCAAAACCACCAGATCCTCTCCCCTTCTGTCCCTTTTCTGTCCAGATTATGTCATGTTCCGCTACAAATTCTTTTCCATGAGCATCTGCATGATAGATGACTCTGCTTGTGCCTGCATAGACATTATACATAATGTTAAGTGAAAACGAATAACACAATATAAAAAAGGTCAATGGATTAACTCCCACTATGATTTTCTTGCTCGAATTTCTGGGAATTTTCAAAAGCCAGGCTTGATAGGAGTAGTTGGGCACATAAGAGGATGAAAATCCATGCAACAAAACTCGTTTTCATGTTTATGGCGTTTTATGGGGGCAGGAGGAAAATGATATGCTTGGATTTTGTTGAAAGTTGAGGGGTGCTATATAGGGTCTGAAACCTCGTTTCTTGTGGGGACTAAAAACTTACAAGTCACACAAAGTCCCGAGTGGGTAAAAAAGTGGCTAAAATCTATTGACAGTTTGACACGGACGAAATCAAACACTTCACAAACGTGTGCAACAAACTAATTTTAAATATCTCGTAAAACACGAGTGTAGCTTCCTTTCAAGATGATAGACAAACGATTTTTAATCGAGACAAACCGAGTCAAGCTTAAACCAGTAAGATAATTGATAGCTCCCAAACCTTGCGGTGATGTTCTGGTGCATTCTCTTAGCAGATATGATAGGTACGCATCTAAGCTGAATGACAAGACATTGCACGGGTTCTTAATTTGTTTAAACATTTTTTTATTCACGGAACTGGCTGGAATCTAACTTTTGAATTAGTCTAAATGTGCCGAATGGGGTGCCGATGCGCGCAGGCCCTATGTGTATTTAAAAATTTCGGCTTGTGGTCCCCACCTCCTAATGTGAGTGAGATGTAAAATATTTGGTATGAAAATTCAGTTGACGAAAACTGCTACATAAAATTACAGATTTGTTGACAGAGGTGAGGTGGCAGTTTTTTGACTTTTGAATTTCATTCATTCAAGTCAAAGCCATCTCATATTCTGTAAACATATCTATAACCCATATTTCGTTTAAGTTGCAAAATTGCTTTTTCACATTGTGACTCTAAAAGGCTGAAAAGTGTGCTCTTAGATTTGGTATAAAGCAGAATGCATTACTATTTGTTTAGTGTAAAATGATTAGGAATATATCAACACGGAGTCACTAATCCCATATTTTAATAAAAAAATATCCAGCCGCAATATTTGCAAAAAAAAAATTGCAGTCATCTTTTTCTACTTTAAAATGTCAAAATTGTCCTGATAATGAATATTGAATGCAACAAGTTAGGACGTCATGATCTTTTCATTAAAATTTTTAATTGTCTGCAGATAAAATAGTCAAAAATTGCTGCCAAAGTGGGGCCCATTGACTGTATAAGGGTCGAATTCTTAACTGTGCCCTGTTTGAAACCCATTTATTTCACATTATATTTTTCTTTCTTCATTTCAATCACACATTCTATCAATAAAATAATATTACACATAAATTCAAAAATTATTCTTACTTTTTAACCACACATTCTTCTCATCAATCACTATTCCAAAAATTAAACTTCTCCAAAATGGGTGTCAAACACACCCTATAATTCTTCACATTGTGACTCTAAAAGGCTGAAAAAGTGTGCTCTTAGATTTGGTATAAAGCAGAATGCATTACTATTTGTTTAGTGTAAAATGATTAGGAATATATTAAAGGTTATAAAGCCTTGTGTACTTGATACTATTAGTTGGCTAATCCATTTAAGCAAGAATACGATACCCTCCGTCTCCTGTAATTGATCTTGTTCGGAAAATGATTATAAATCGATAAAAATGAATAGTGAATAATACCTATGAGTCANTCAATCACTATTCCAAAAATTAAACTTCTCCAAAATGGGTGTCAAACACACCCTATAATTCTTCACATTGTGACTCTAAAAGGCTGAAAAAGTGTGCTCTTAGATTTGGTATAAAGCAGAATGCATTACTATTTGTTTAGTGTAAAATGATTAGGAATATATTAAAGGTTATAAAGCCTTGTGTACTTGATACTATTAGTTGGCTAATCCATTTAAGCAAGAATACGATACCCTCCGTCTCCTGTAATTGATCTTGTTCGGAAAATGATTATAAATCGATAAAAATGAATAGTGAATAATACCTATGAGTCATACAACAGTGATTTGACCGATGACTTATAATCACTTACCAAGCATGTGTGTAAGCACCAAGTAAAAGCGCGTTGATTTTTTTTGAAGAAAATTAACTATTAATTTATTCGCATGAAGCAAAATACGTTTCTGTTTGTTTAGCGTAAAATTATTTGGAATATATTAAGTTATTATTTGAAAACAATTGGGAAAATGAAAATTTTTAATAGTAATTTTATGGAGAACCTGGTCAAAAAGTAGAAAAAAAGACTTCCGAATTTACGTGCATAATATTTTATTGTGAGAAAAAAAAAAGAGTTTTATTTTAAGGATAAACCAACAAAGCTAAAGATTATTAAGGATTTTTCACTTCTATCAGTTGGCTAATCCATTTAAGCAAGAATATGATACTCAATGTCTCTGGTAACTAATCTTGTTTAGAAAAGTGATTATAAATCGATAGAAATGAATGAACTTATTCGCTCATTGTAAATACATAGTGTGCTTTTAACTAAATTAGCTTCTAAAAATTTGTGAACGGCTTGTATACGAATTCAGTCTAGAATCTTCGTACATGTGAAGCACACTTCCATTTTTTGAAAAAGATTAACTATTTAATCTCTTTATTGACTTCTTCGAGCAAATTTTATCTATAGTAGATGTTGATTGATGGATTAACCTAATACATTAAGCCCGTGTTTGATAGAAATTACAATTTGAATTTTTATTAAAGTCAAGCTCAATAATAAATTTTAATCACGGGCTCATAAATTTTCAACCGCACATTTCAATAACTTTTATTAGAATCTCTAGAAATCTGATTTTAATTCATTCCAAATAGTCATTATGCGATTAAAATTAATTATTAATTTTGACTTAGATTTTAATTAATTTTTTTAGCTGAGATAAACATGGGCTGTAAGACCCGCAGATTCATGCAAAACCACGTTGAATACATTCATTTCTTTTCCTATGAACTCAACCTTTTACAGACAAACAACAAGCACAACACAAGAATGCATTCTTCTTCCTTGTCGACCTCACAAGAATCGAGTCCATGACCCAAATTTCAATGCCTTGAGGATCTCACAACACAAGAATGCGTTCTTCTTCGTCGTTGAATCTGAATTTGTATGAATATCTTGTTTAATTTGTTTGATAAATTAAATAGAAACTTGTTTACATAGAGACGCCTGTAACCCGACATTCATTCACGTTTCGGATTGAATACCTCCATATTTCTATGAACTTAGCTTTATAATAAGAATCTAAGATCAATATTCAAGAGTGAACACACACAACAACACGACACAATTACAGATTAAGACCAAACGAAATGGAATAGAACTCCATGAAANGTATGAATATCTTGTTTAATTTGTTTGATAAATTAAATAGAAACTTGTTTGCATAGATACGCCTGTAACCCGACATTCATTCAAGTTTCCGACTGAATACCTCCATATTTCTATGAACTTAGCCTTATAATAAGAATCTAAGATCAATATTCAAGAGTGAACACACACAACAACACGACACAATTACAGATTAAGACCAAAGGAAATGGAATAGAACTCCATGAAAGCCCAATAAACCTACAAATTATACTGCAGATAAAATAAAAAGAGTGCTGGGACAGGCAAATTGACGGTATCTGACGAAGAACAAGAAATCAGGCGGATTCTAGGTTTAATTTCTGGGGTGGTTTCTTAGAGAATGGCAATTCAATGTTTGAAACCGGTCTTGGTCCGGGGGGTGCCAGTGGAGACGGCTGCGTTGCTGGCGATGCTGGCCTTCCAAGATTTGTTACTGTTATGTGCTTTTTGCAAGATGAATCTGTACCACCATAGGGACCTTTTGGAATTGTCATGAACCATAGGTACAGATTATTTTTTGTCCACAGGGAAAAGGTCGTTATTCTAATCGTTGCAGTCATCGACGCTGATTCAGTGGGAAGAAGAGGAGAAGTTGTAGACGCAAATCGATCATTTGCATGATCTGCATAAAATAAATAAATAAATAAAAAACCTGAGTTCAAGTTGGCTAGTTTATAAAAAAATTGTCACGTGGGTCGGGAAGTGTTGAGTACAACATTTGACCCCCATTTGGTGGAAATTGAAATTCAGATTTTAATCAAAGTCAAAGTCAACAATTAATTCTAACCACATATTTTATGTAATCCACAACTTTTCAACCACACATTTCATCAACATTTATCAAAATTTACTAAAAATTGGATTTTAATCTCTATCATACAGAGGCTTAATAAGCATGGATATTCGTGTAGTAATAGTTAAGGGCTTGTTGTTTACCTGGCAAGTTTCTTCCTGATATTCCTAAAAATGAACAGAATGCAAGAATGTTGATTATCATCACCAGTTTAAAGTACTCCATTTTCCTTCTTCAACAACCAGGATTTACTACTTAGATAGCTAGTAAACTGTAAACCATCTCATATATATACACATAAACAAGTTGCAGATGCGACATTAGTGGTATAAGCAAAAGTCAATTTCCCATGTATATTTCTTAATTTCTTGCATCACGATCGTTGATTAATTCTTGCACAAGGGCCATTTCACTTCCACGAAGATGCATGCATGGTCATAACTCATAACATGAGTATATCTTTCAAGATTCATTTGTCACTATCAACTTTTTAAAATGGGCATGTACAGTATTGTAGACTATTTTTAAGTATACTCGTTGATCGCACAATCTATTTACTTGAATGAATTTTACGAGATAGATGTATAATACATGATATTGGTCCTCACTTATGGTTGGAGTCAAATCTATCACGTATCCAAAAGAGAATCCATTACGTCTCGTCAATATCTCACATGGTTGTTCGTTTTTAAGAATTCTTATTTGGTAGTTCATATCATCCGTACATAGTTTTTTGATCTAAGGTTTCAATTTTTTCGTATTTCAGCAGTAACATATTGTTTCATTGAACTAAGATAAAAAATATTGAGGAAATAAGCGTTTTCACGACTTTACCAGTCAAATTCAGTTCTATCTAACCCCGCGTCAAGTGAATATATTAATGAATAACATTAACGTGTGCCTAGTAGGTATAATGTGAACGGTATTTTAACTTCTACTTACATAGTTTATATCATGAACTTTGATGATATTCTTCCTTCTTTAATCTATATGAATTATTATGTTGTGTAATTAACAAATAAATGGTTGACAATGGTCCAACTGAAATCAATCTAAAAGTCTTCCTTTCTAATTCAGTCAATGATCTGACCTCATATATATATAAACATAAAACATAAATTAATTTTTAATGCTTCTTTTAACTCCATGTATAAATAGTAGACTCTTCTTTACGATTAGATTGATTACTCAGATTAGAATTATTGTAAGAGACACAGTATTGTTGTAATTTTTTCTCCATTATTGTTGAATAAAATCTCCAATTCTTCTCTCAAATTAAATTCTTAATTATTATATTCTTGTTATTTGAGATCAATACTTCATATCGAGCCATATGACCTCGTTGTGTTTCTAACAAAAACGTTTCCACGACTCTATCGCGCAATTCTTTTCTACTCAATTAATTTATTTATGAATAACATTTACATGCATGCATGGTAGTTATAATGTGAACGCCATTTTAATTTCTAGACTAGATAGTTCATGT
>CAIGRK010237798.1:0-15493 GCA_903798315.1 Fraxinus greggii | reverse complement strand
AATATGGAAGATATTGTAGTATTGAAAGGCCGACCTAGGCGTGGAGCTCAATAGGTGACTTATTAATTATTATCATCGCTTTTATGTTGATTTGTGTTGTCGTGTGATAGACTCAATCTTACAAGAGTTGAATGATCGTTTTTCGAATACAACAATTGAGCTCCTAACTTATATTTCGTATTTAAATCCAAGAGATTCCTTTGCAGCTTTTGATAGGAATAAATTGCTACGTCTTGCTCAGTTCTATCCTTTAGACTTCAATAATTAAGAGTTTTTATTACTTCGACCTCAACTTGACGAGTTTCTTATGTTTGTGAGAATGAATGAAACTTTCTTCAACCTCAAAAATATTTATTGTGTAGTTCAGAAGTTGGTTGAAGCAGGAAGTTCTTGTTATTTTCCATTAGTTTATAGGCTAATCACCTTGGTTTTGATATTACCAGCAATTGCAAGTGTTGAAAGGGTATTATCTGTTGTGAATCTAATCAAGAGTGACTTACGCAATAAAATGGGAGATGATTGGTTGAAGACAATTTAGCGGTTTACATGGAGAAAGAGATTTTTAGAAAAATTGAGAATGATCAAATATTGCAACGTTTTCAAAACATGAGACTCTGTACAATGCAGTTGTCGAAGTTCATATTTACAAAGTAGGTTGTATCGCGTATTTGTTTAGTATTTTGGGTTTTATTGAATTGTGTTTATATATATATAATTTTTACGGTTTAGTGCATATATATAATGAACAATTTTTAATATTATTTAATTAAATATTAATAAATGACATCGCTCTTACGATTGTTGATTATCGACGGTCAATTGTCAACGTCCATATGGGCTGAACTTTTGTGCTGGGTCCGTAACTGATCATAACTCCACATTTCAAACTTAGCTTGGCCACAAAACAGGAAGCGGAATACTATTACTATGTTACTTGTCATTAAAAATCATTATTTTTGACTAAACAGCGCAAAACCCCTACATATTGCTCGTGTTGCTAATACAAAACATCCATGTTTCAAACCTTTCTTGTGGAATACCCTTTGCCGTTATAATGTCCATCCCATCATTAAATCTCAATAAATAGGGAAATGTATAAAAAAAAGGGCAAAACCCACCACCTATTAGACATGCTACGCAAAACCTCTTCTTCACCCATTGAAATAAGCGAAAAATGTTCCTGTTGTATATTTTTCAATAAAAAGAATGAAAATGACGAATAAACTCTCATATTTAAATAAAACAAAAAGAAAAGAAGGAAAAAAATTAATCTCAACTATAGTCCCAACTTTTGTTTTTCAAATAAATGTAAAAAAGTCCAAAATAAGTAATTAAAAAATTCTCCGAATAAAATAAAATAAAAATAGCGCCCTAAAATATGTGCTTACAGGAGTGTAGCTAAACTTAACCAGGTAGTTGAATAATATATTAAAACGACACGGAATAGAGGAAACTAAAAATCACTCACAGTTAATTGAACATCTGTAGTCCACGGTTAGCCTTCGTAGATAGGAGAAAAAGCACCGTAGTTATACATAACCACTCAGAGGAAAAAATTCCAGAGAAAAAAATTCCTTTTTATCCTTGGAAGCGAAATGAAGAATTTGAATGGGATTGGGGTGGAATTGGGGATGAACAATGAGTTATTTTCAATTTTATTTTTTTTTAAGAAGAAGATAAAGCATGGGGTGGAGTGGAATTTTTATTTATTTTTTTGATTATTTGAAGATTTTTTTATTTATTTTCACTTATTTGAGACTCATTTGCATTTATTTGAAAAAAATTAGGATTATAGTTGAAATTTTTTCTTTGTTTTATTTAAATAGAAGAGTATATTCATCATTTTCAATCTTTTTATTGAAAAAATAAACAGCAGAGACATTTTTCTCTAATTTCAATAGGTGAGACTTTCCGTAGCATATCTAATAGGCGGGGGTATTTGTTCTTTCTTTTTCTTTTTCCATTTTTTTTTTGATTTTTCGCTATTTATGGGGATTTAATGCAGGACAGATGGAATGTGATGGTAGGGGGTATTGCACAAGAAATGTTTGAAACATGGACGTTTTGTGCTATTTTTTCTGATTTGTTTTGACAACATCGAAATCAAATCTCTTGGACTAGATAGATTCTTCAACAATTGATTTTCTATGAAACTAAAGGTGATTAGATCTAACATATGTGACTTGAAATTGGGCCCATACATGTGCTTAAAACACATTTTATACTCAAGAATCATTTATGTTCTTTTCCCTTTTCCATTTGAGTCTCTTAAGCAATTTGCCAACGAGGGACCAAATATAAGGATGTTCAATGTGGATACATGATGGGTGCTTGAGATGAAAGTTCCAAATCAATAGAAGACTACACAAATTTATAAGTCTCATTTCTTGGTTAGTTAGGACTTAATTAGCCCTTTTTGATGCTAATTTGTTTAATGATTTGAAATAAATTGTTTAAATGAGCGAGCTAATCACATGGTTTGCACTTTCTCTTAATTGTTAGGGTTACTGTTACAATTTGTCGTTGATGCGTTCCTACAAAAGTGCGAAGGGAGACTCCATGTTGAACCTCATATCTCAAGTTAGGACTCATTTGACAAGACTTTTATTTTTACTTCTACTGAAGAACTTTGTAAAAAAAAAAAAATACTACCTTAATTAATGTTTGAAAGCTAATTTTTGAAAGAGTTTTCTCTAAAACTACTTTAACTAAGAGAAACACTTTTATAAATATAAAATTAACCAAACGAGTTCATAAACAACTTTTGAATCTCAAAAGTACATTTTAACTTCTCAAAAATCATGTCAACCGGACACGTAGTATATTCCTTTAGTAGCATTTTTAACTCCCGATAAATATAACTGACTTAGGCAGTGGATGAGTATAAGGACATACACCCCACATTTTTTAACGTTATTTTTAGATGTGAAATGAGGACAATATTTGTCAACAATTTTTTACTGTAACAATAGATTCATAAAACCATAACATAGTTATATTAAATTCTACAATCATATTTTTCCTCATCGTAATTTGTGGTGATTAAGTGAATGAGCAATTTATAGACGAATTTTGCCAATGGTACATCAAAAGATATACCTAAGGGGATACACCCCTCACATGGGATGGGACATGCCTCAAGACTATAATAGCCAATTAATCAAAAAGATTGATTAGTGATTGCTAAAAGAGTCTGTGCCACATAATTAACTCATAAATAGTTGATACATATCCACCCAGTCTTTGGTCCTAAGTTTTTCTCCTAGATATTGGAGATATACTCAAATCTTTCAGATTGTTAGGTTCAAAATTTTGTCTCGCTTTTTCTCTAAATGCGTTTTCTTGGTGGCAGCACTACACAAAAATGAGTTTCCACAACAGCTGAAGTCTGAAAACCATATTTGCACATTTTCTTGGTCATGAAAACGAGCGTTACGGGAAGTTTTCACGATGGATACAACCGTCATATATTCATCAGTTTCCCTCTTCTTTACCTCTCCTGTCTTCTTCTTTTTTCTCGCCTTTATGATTGTAACAATTCTTATACATAAATATTTGTCTACTATCTGAACTAAATATGTCCTCGATTTTTTACAAAAATTGGGATTGAACAGTTTTGGCTTACCAAATCATGTGCATTTGTAGTAGCTTTATGTTTCATCAATACATGCCAAACTCTCTCTGGTAAGCTCAAGATAGAAGCCAACTTGTGTGAACTTGTATTTGCAGAAAAGCAATAATCTTATAGCTTTTAGTCCAATCCTTCCATGTGATTGATGATGGGTGTGTCAATTAGTATGGTCACTTTTTGTAGTTTCAATTCAGCATATGGCCCAAAATGGGGATCACAAAGGAAATTGTTCAACATTATTACAAGTTTGATGAACGCAGTGTCGAAGTTTGCAGTGCAGTACTCACAATTACAAGCACTTACTACTTTGCCACATATTTCACTTCGAAGGGCACATTGGACACACGACAAGGTTAAAGTGTTAGCTATTTCAATGGCCTCAACATGAAGGCTTAGATATTCCATTGTCACACGCTGTGTGGAATATTTATTGTCGAGTGGTCATTGAGTATTTGGATACATGGGAATAAATTGTCTTTACCAATAACCATTTTATCTAAAAATTTATCACTTTAATAAAAAAATTTATTTACTTATAATAATATATATTTTCAACAGAAGCCCTCCAAAAATCATCTAAAACCTTATCACTTTTTTTAAAAAAATTACTAATTATAATGATATATTTTTCAACGAATAATGTTATTTATCATTATGATAATAAAATATCGGTTATGTAACAGTTTATGTGGAATAATGGGGTTGAGAAATTCAATTGTGATGAGAGAGAGAGAGAGAGATAAAGAGAGAGAAATGTGATGAATAATGAGTTGCTACGGTATCGATATTTCATCATCATAATGAAAAATAGTATCACGCCCTTCATAAATCATGAGGTGAACTCCAGTATGGTATTTGTGATTATTATGCAATCTTAAAAGCCCACCTAGTAACTAAATAATTGAGTTTGTTGGTTTGCTAACATTTTATACAGTAGTAATAAAGCAATAAACTAGGGTGGGTGGGGTGGGGGGGCCCTTGCTATACAATGTATAACTTAGTATGAAAATTGTTTTCTTATGTTCACATTATTGAAGACACCAATGGGTCATATGAATTATGTAGTGGCTTTTAAAACCTAGTGCTATAATGGTGAGCCAAATTGTCTTGTAGATAATTAATTATGCAACAATTGAAGGGCTAGGTATAGCTGTGGGCTAGCTTGCATATGATCGAACGAGGTATATGCCAAATTTCTTACCTAGACACGCGGTGTTTTGTTAGAACGGGAAAAATCGATGGATCTTTAGATATTTCTACAATCGGATTTGTCGCATGTATAATGATAATCGTGTTTACAGTGGATGGAAATTTAATTCTACAGTTTCAACTGTATATGAAAGAAGAAAGGTCGAATACATTGACAACAAACTATATTTTAGAGATGTATTTTGCATTGATTCGAAATTTGTAATTTTTCTTAATCATGCGAAATATTTCTGAAACTATAACTAAATAACCAAGAGAAAATCTATTTAATAAGGTTACATATAGTTATAAAAACAAATTTATCACTCTAAAAGAAAAAAAATTGAAAAAATCACAGATTAAGATCATAAGGAAAAAAAAATTTCTCCATAAGAGTTATGAAAAAGTGTATATATATATATATATTTTTTTTTGGCTAAATACGTGTGAGATAAAAATTTTCATGTTTGGCTAACTTAAAAATAATAAAGTGTTATTTAGAAAACATTTTTTCAAACGTGCTAAATAACTTATTTATTTATTTATTTTTAGTAAAAGTTATTTATAGGATTTAATTGTTCTATTTTTCATCAATAAAAAAGATTTCTTATAAGTGAACCCTTTTTTTTTTTTTTTTGGTTGACGTAGGAACCCGCAACCATTACCTCCCGCGGAGCCCCGACCAACCCAAAGGGGTGGATGCCTGACCACTATGAGTGCGCACTAGGTAAACCCCACTCCATGTGTAGTAGCCCGCAAACCACACATGCTCGATCGAGGAAGTGTTGTCAGAGGATTCGAAGTCGTGACTTTTAGTCTCCGCGTTCATCTGCTCCACCAACTCGACCATCCCGAAGGGGTATAAGTGAACTTTTTAAACTTAGCCAAAGTGGTTGAAGTCTAAGAAACATTGACATGCTAAGACGGTTTTCTATTGACTCAAAGCGATTAACATGTCCAATCCATTAAAAAAATGCTTAAAAAATAAATTAAGCAAGTACATAAATATGCTAATAATGAAATTTATTTGGCTTATAATTAATTTTAATTTGCTGGCAATTGCTAGGCATGTCTTATTCCAAAAATAGTGTGTGTAGAATATGTGATGCTGAGAGATTCTGAGTGGGTTGGCAAAGTGAAGTACAAATTGACAAGAAGAGAAAATATTTGGAGAAAAGATATAGAAAATATAAGAAGAATTATGCTTATTGTACACCGTCGGTTGACAATTTTATTTTATTTTATTTTGACACACGTCTTTGTGTAGAAAATTTGGCCATTGATGGGAAAAAATGTTGATAAAATCAATGTACAAATATTTGTCAACTCACACGATGTCAAACTTGATGTAAAACATAATGTACACGTAACACGATTGATAGAAGAATGCATGTATCTGTCTATTTTAATTAATTACGGTTCGGGTGATGGGACTGTAATAGAATATTAAAGAGATGATGTTGATACCCCCCTGCACAACAATAAGAGAGGCACATGCCAATTGCAGCATCAAAAGAGCCCTTTCTCAACTTTTCTTTATGAAAGTTTTTCTTCCTTTCATTCCCCACATCTTGTGGTTCAACCATCCTTATCTTATCACATTTCAAGCCCAATTCTTTTCCTCACTAAACTTTGTCACATCAAACTTTAGCCCCGTCCTCACCCTCAAATCAAGGTTTGGGAGGGGATGGGAGTAGTTGAATTATACTTGATTAAATAGTTATATTTTCGTGAAGAGAAAAATTTTGAGGCCCCGATTACTTAATTTGTTCTCGAATCGTTATTTGCGACTAAGCTTTCTATAAACAAAGCTTTCTCGACTAACGACTGACTAAGCTTTATCGACTCTTTACTTCCGACTTAGGACTTTAACCAATAATTTGTTCCATCTTAACTAACCTAGCTAGAGGTCTCCCTTCCCCCACTTCAAATACTCCAATGACAATCCAACTACTTTTTTCAAGTCCTCTTTCCATCTTTCCCAAGTGTTCCTATATATCTCATTTTTCTCAAACTTCCCATCCACACAAAAACACATAGATTTTCTTCCAAAATCTAGTAGTGAAACCTTAAGCAACATAATCAATATTCCCCATGCCATCAGTACGTTCTAGTCCATTCCACCAAATGGAAAACCCTGCCTTACTATCATTCCTCCAAAGAACCACTCATACCAGCGGCAAGAAACCGAAATCCGGGGGCAGTGGCGGTGGCGGGCTCCTGCGCATGTTCAAACTCCTCCCCATGTTAACCACCGGCTGCAAAATGGTTTCACTGTTGGGCCGCCAAAGAAAGCCTCTACTAACCGATGGCGCCACCACCGGAACTCTATTCGGATATCGTAAAGGACGAATGATTTTATCCATACAAGAAGATCCTCATCGCATGCCAATCTTTGTCATAGAACTTCCTATTCTCACAACTGCATTTCAGAAAGAAATGGCTTCTGATATACTCCGAATTGCCCTTGAAACTGAGACGAAAACCCACAAGAAGAAAGTGCTGGAAGAATTTGTATGGGCTGTTTATTGTAATGGTAGAAAAATTGGGTATTCTATTAGGAGAAAAAATATGACAGATGATGAACTTCATGTTATGCAGCTTCTAAGGGGAGTTTCAATGGGGGCAGGTGTGTTGCCAAGTCCATGGGAGAAGGAAAAAACAGCAGCAGATGGGGAACTGACATATATGAGGGCAAGATTTGATAGGGTTGTGGGATCAAAAGACTCTGAGTCATTTTACATGATAAATCCAGATGGTGCATTGGGACAAGAACTTAGTATTTTTTTTGTAAGAAAGTACTAGGATTAATGTGTAACTACAATAGCCTACTAAAGCGAACAAAATGATCTGCGTTTGCGCTTTGAGATTGATTTTCCTTTTTTTCCCCCAAAGGATGATGTTTCTTATTTTGTTTTTGAGAGGGAGGGAGGAGGATATTCATGTCATGGCCTTGTGTTGTGTTCGCTTTGTCACATCATTGTGGAGTTAAAGCCCATAGTTTAGCTCTCGACTTCGAATCTTAGCACTTAAAAACTCCATCTCTAGAAATAACAAACACTATGATGGATGAAAATCCTGATTGATATAAACTCAAAACTTGACAAATATTGGAGAGGACATCAATTGTGAGAAGGAAAAATAATCTAATGTTGATCAAACTCTTACTTTCGCAATTGACGGCGCCTTTGGTTTATTTTGTAAGCAAAAGATTGCAACAATGATTAACCATGGAAAGTTGGCAAAATTTATGCCATTGGCCTGCCGAATTGATAGAACATATTGGGTTGAATAATTAACTCTCTCCGATAAATTAATTGTGGTTTAATATGTATGTGACTTGAGGGTTTTAGGAAGAAAATTTGCAAGCCTAGCACTCGTGATTTTTCTTGTTTTCTTAATGGTTATTCTAATGGTAGAGATTGGTGGGTGTTGTAAAACTTAGAATATTATTATTTGATTGCGCGCGCGCGCGCACACACACACACACACATGCACACACACTTCTACTGTAATTTTTATCCGAACAAGGATCTCGAAAACAAAAAAAGGATAATTTTTATCCAAACAAGGATCTCGAAAACAAACAAAGAAAATCGGCCTTAATTTCCAACAAATCCATCTTTTGTCATTTGCATATTGATTCCCGAAGCTATGTTTTAGTTTATATTAAGCCCATATCTGGTAGGTTTAAAATCAGATTTTCATTAGATTTTGATAAAAGTTGATGAAGTGTGCTTTTGAAAAATTGTGGATCCCATAAAATGAGTGATTAAAATTTGTTGTTAACTTTGACTTAGATTAAAATTTGAATTTTATTTTTTTTATCAAATAGGGGCTAAACAATGATTTTTGTATAAATGTATAGTCGTGTAGATTTTCCTTTTATCTTAAAAGTAAAAAGGTAAACTTTTAGCTCATAGGAAAACTAATATGGTATGATTTGTATCAAAGATACACCTAATCGTCCTAAATATATTTGTAACTTTGGGGTTTTCTATGCTCAACTGATAAGCAAGGAAACAGCTTTTCTAACTATAAGGGTTTGACGATCTGTTCATTCATTAAATCAATGAGAGGAAATTCCAAAATCTCTATTTAAAGAAATATGAACTATAAGGGTTCTTTATTTTCTTTATGAAAATGGCAAGTATAATTGAAAATGTTCAAAGCTGAACATGTTCTAGATCGAGAGTACTTGTTCAAATTGATATCGAATCATGTTTTCTTTAAATATTTTAAGGGTATTAATATTATTAACATTTGATTAGAGTCGAGTAAGTACAAAATTGCCGAATATAAGAGAGAAAAATTGAATTCTTCGATCCCAAAGGCAAGGGATGATGTGAAGAGTGCAGCTTTTTCGTCCCAAACGTGATAAAAGCGCAAAAAATATGTGCTAATACTGTCAATTTCTTTCTGGGCTACTCTGAGGCCCAATGTGCTCTCTTATTGTTTCTAGGCCCAATTCTATCCAATGGTTCTGGACTTCTTTTATTCAACCATTTCCAAACAAACCTAATCACTTGTGTGTGGAAATTACACTAGGGACTTGGGATATAGGCAAATAAAAAAAATTAATACCAATTTTACATTTTTACAAAAGTATTTAAATTTTTTTAAAAGCAAAATATATCAGATTTCATTAAATTTTTATTTTATTTTCGCTGCCCTGCCCTGCACATTGCATGTTGGACCGTCTCCACCCCCACACCTCGAGCATCTATTCCTTTGTCCAACCTTCCGAGGCCATAATAAACAAGAGAATTCAAACCAGAAACCGAGCCTCCAAACACCCTTCTACCAACTGGCAAACCAATTCCCACTTGAACCCTCATTTAGACCATTAGCAGCTGATGAAAATTTGTCACTCAAATCGATCGAAATGCCAAACAAGCCAATTCGGAATACATTCCAAGCTGAATTGTGTGGCATAGGTCCAATTGTTAGTTGAACTTAATAATAGGTCTAAACGTAAAAATTATTCGATTTTCGGATATCAAAACTTGTTTAATTTTCGCAATACATAACTAAATACCAACAAAATTTTGGGCCTGTTGATTAGTATTTGTTCGATGAGATTGAAAACAATTCAAATCTTCGAACTTCATAAAATTATGCTTCATTTCCGAACTTGAATGTTTAGAAACTTCCAAGTGTACATATTTCCATTAGGGTCACTTTATGATGTAATGAAGATTAAGATGATTTACATATGAGCTTACTTAGGAACTGATTTTGCAACTTGAATGAAATGTTGAGATCAATTTACTTATTTTTAATGATTGAGTACCAACTTGCTCATTAGATAATATGTTCGACCTCCCCAACAGCATCCTCAAAAAAAACAAAAAAGGGGTACCAAGAAGATTTATATATGAAGGATAATTTTACAACATTAATAACCTTACAAGTGGAAATCAACTTTCAAATATTACGGAAAATACAAAGAAGTGGACTGTTGCAAGAAGATTGCATATAAACATAATGATAAACACTTATTTGAATACTAGACACATGCATAGAAATACTGGAGATAATTTGTCTACACTCCTCGTTCTATGCCTGAAGGTCCAGTACCATGGCCAAATCCAGGACTGTGGCCAGGTGTCGTTGGCCTAAAATCTCCGCCTTCGGTCTCAGTCTCGAGTTTATCGACTTTAGGGCGATCACTTTCTTCACTACTGGCTGGCTTTTGTGCTTTATATTCTGAAAACTTACCACGTAACATGTGATTATCCACCCTGATAACGCGCATTGCACGTAAAGTTTTCTCTTCGTTAGTCGTAAATTTACTGCCATTAGTATTCTTCTCTGTCATCAGAGGCCTTGCCTCGGTGGAGAGAATTCCACAGGAGAAAAAAAGTGAAAGAAGAAGAATAGTAGTGCAAATGACATTGGCTTTAGCCATTGCTACTTGAGAGGAATTTCACTAATTTCCTTGTTTCTCAAGAGAGGGAGATTTTTTGTGCTTAGAAATAATTTTCTGGTCTGAGTATTTATAGAAGGAAAATTTGGTGTAATTACAGAAAACCCTATAGAGTGAAAATGTAAGATATATAATAGAAGTAGATGGTCAAATGTTGCCTGTATAGCCCACTATCTCGTGCTTATATGCAATAGTGCCAAAATAACTCAGTAATATTTTTTTCATTTTAAAATAAATATAAATATTTGTCTTAGAAAAAATATTTGATTATATTTAATATTGTTATAAAAAAGTAAAAATATATCCTCAGCAGGGCTCACTCTAAATCCTGAGTAGGGCTCACTCACTATCTGTGCTTGATGCTCTTTGGTGCTACCTTCCCAGTAGCTAAACTGATTGCAAATGAGGAGAAATTGGTAGAATTCTACCAATGATAATAATAATAATATTAAAAGATGTCACCATAATCAATATCCATTTGAATAATTATATACTGACACAACAAAAATTTACCGCACACTAAACCGATTCTTCTTGCGGCTGATTCTTTTAAAATACCAAACCATGCCATCACTCTCTCCATAAATTAGGAGTGAAGGGAGGTTGAGAGTGGTTTATGTGAGTTATTATTCAATTTAAATAATAAATTATTCTCACAAACCCATATAATAAAAATAAAAACACTGCGGAACGCGCTGGCCTCTGGCCTACTACATAGGCAACCCGAATCAATTTTGCAACAATAATAAATATAATATGCACGATTTCAACCAATCAAGAAATGTCGACGATCATGAAGAACTTTTTCAAAGTTTTCAACAACTAAAAATATATGTCTTTGAATGTTTTTCACGATGGTTAAAAGTATTAACTATCATTGAACGATTTTATTATCAGTTGTAACTACATAAAACCCTTTTTCATGAAAAATATATGTGACATTTGATTCAACAACGTTGTTAACCCTATCAAAATCTTCTACGATAACTTTTAACCGTTGATCGATTTGTCTAATATTTCAGAATTGAGGTAAATAATTCAGCAACTGTTCTTATAACAAGTTGTCATGCCTGTAGTTTCTTTAGTCTTTTCAACTTTTCCCCCCGATTCAATTTGAGTTTCTCCAAGTATTTATGTACCAAGTTGGCTTATGGTGGTGCAAATTTACCTGTGTTGATAACATGTGGCAACTGTACCCACTTACTAAGAGTATAAAAAGACTTGAATGGTACAAATTCAACATGACTTGAGAGGGACTGACTCTTCATTATGCTCAAAGGTTGCTGGATTGACTGAATAACCACAATTTTAGCAATTCTTATCTTCATGTATAGAAAGTTTGATATTGCCACCAAGATGAAGAATCACATTAATGAAGGAGTATCATATTTTTTACTTAATATCAAATCATATTTTCATCAGGAAATTAAATACATAGAAGGGATCTCCAATAAAATCTTAAATTAATCATGTCGTTTGAAGAAAATTAAGAAACGTGAATAAACAATTACTACGAACACTTGGATACATGGAGAAAATAATCAATGATTAAATGTGTGACATGGGTGGAGTTAGACTTTTCGTATTGTGTGATCGAAAATTAAAATATAAGTTTTTTTAAACAACATAACATTAATGAAAATAAGTGGATACAATACTACAATTTTAGCTAAATGTTTTCATACTTTACGAGAAATCAAGGATGGAAGTATGGATTTTGCGGGAAATTGAAATTTACAGGCAATAATTCATCAATATCGACATCCAATTTTTAACACATTATCCGCCAAAGAACAATCCCAATTATACCTGAGAGGTCAAATTTCGTTAAACTTTGAAATTACCCAGATCTTGAACTCCAAAAAATCCTCCATCTAAAATAGTAATTTCAACAATACCCTCCTTTCCCAATCACATTCAACCCTCGAAACATACAAAATCAAATATATAGTACAGAAAAAAGTAAAATAATACACTTATTAATTTCAATTAAATATCATATATGGTGAACACAATCAAATATGAGACCTCCAAAGGTTGCAAAGATCCAACAAATAAACTGCGATATTAGACCTGAAAACTTCACTTTTGCTCGCGATTTCTACTTCTTCAAAATGTCCAAAAAGAATTTAGAAATTGCGAAAATTTCTTCTAAGTTTGAAACCCTTCTCTGTCTATTTCTTCACCGCTAAATTCATATTTGAAGAACTTCAAAAGCCAAAACTCAATAATTCATTTCACTAACAAATGGATAATCATATAAACTAACAAAAGGAACCCTCATTGAGCGTAAGCAAGAAACCTACACTTCAATTTAAAAGAAAAAGGCAACTACAGAATTTTTGAAAAAAGAAAAAAAAGGAATCAAAAATTTTTGTGGAGTCGCTTGACCCCACATGACCCCATATGGATCCGCCCATGGACATAGCAAATAGATTGCTATAATTCGCATGTTCGTAAGAGTACAACAATTATAGGTAGGAGAAGCTGACATACTCATGGGCGGACCCAGTTCAGGCCNCTTTTAGTAGATTGTGATAAAAAAAATTGAAATGTGCAGTTGAAAAAGTGTGAAACTCATGAAAGATATGATTAATATTGATTGTTTGACTTTTAACTTAGATTAAAATATGATTTTAATCTGAAACAAACAGGGATCAAAAAGTCCATTATCACTAGATGAATATCGTCATTCCTGATGAATATCGTCATTCATCCATCCACAATCATCAAGTCATGTTTTTCCTGCTTAAAAATTACTTTTTAAACAACAAAAAAAAAAAAAAAAAACAAATGGACCGATTATTTGGCCCAAAATCTATACAAGCCCTGGCCCTCCAACTTAGTTTCCATTGTACCTACAAACAGAGAAGAGAATACGTTGTAGCCTGTACGCACCGGGGCCGCACGCCCATCCGACTCTTAATCCAAGTCATGTCGCGCCCTCGCCGGACTCGCCAGACTGTCGAGACCAAACTTGCCCCGTCGTCGGTCCCCTGCCTGCTATTGGATTTTAATTCGTATGAGGTAATAGCATTCGAATTCGAGTTTTCTGATTTCAATTCCCTAGATTCAGAATACGCTGTTCTTTTCTTGATTGAAACTGCATCAGCAATAGCAATAGCATTCGTGTTTTCTGAAACTGAAACTTTTTTAATTTCATTCAAGTTTTCTGTTCTATGCAATAGCAATTTTGGTAGTTTTCTGATTTCAATCCCCCAGAACAAGCTGGTATTTTCTTGATTGAAACTGAAACTGCATCAGCAATAGCAATAGCATTCGAGTTTTTTTAAACTGAAACTAAAACTTTGTTAATTTCATTCTAGTTTTCTGTTCTATTGCAATAGCAATTTTGGTAGTTTTGCTGACTGATTTGATGATTGTAGCTACTCGACTGGCACTCTTTGTGCAACGAGGTTCTGAGAAGGCGGGACAAGATAAGGAACAAAGATTTGAGGAAGACGAGCATAATTGGGAATCAGCCATTAAGTTGTTGGGTAACCACATCGCTTATTACTTATTAGTTATTTATAGCCTCTTTTGTTTATTTATTTTACATTCCTATTTATTATAGTCAATCATGGAAAGATTTTATAAAAGAAAAGCTCTTGAGGTTGCGGAAAATGTTAATGAGGAGACGTCAAATGGAGATGATTTTGACGTTGCACAACTTCCCACCGATCCTGGATTAAAGACTCCAATCTTGAATTGTAATTCTAACATTAGAGATCAAGTTCGAAGAGCGTATATGCAAATGGGTCATTGTCAGCCGTTTAGCCATGAATTTAAAAAAAGACAATTTGGAGAAACAAAATGTAGACGATTCAATCCTTCTTGGTTTAATGAGTTCGATGGTTGGTTGGAGTATAGTGTGGCAAAAGAGACAGCTTTTTGCTTGTATCGTTATTTTTTTAAAACAAGTAGTGGGAAACAAGGTGGCGGCGACTCATTTGTTGGTGAAGGATTTACGTATTGGAAAGACAAAAAGAGGTTTGATACTCATGTTAGAAAGCATAATAGTTCACATAATCGAGCTCGCATTAAGTGTGAAGCTTTGATGAATCAAGAACAACACATTCAAACGGTTTTCTTCAAATAGTCAGAACAAATGAGAAATGAATATCGTGTTTATCTTATTGCTTCAATTGATTGTGTTCGAGTTTTACTGAGACAAGGGCATTCATTTCGGGGCCATGATGAATCTAAAAATTCTATGAATCCGAGTAATTTTCTAGTTCAATTACAATTTTTAGCTGATCATGATCATGAGGTTAAGGCTTTGATATTTGAAAATGCACTCCAAATTTGCAAATTAACATTCCCTAAGGTACTAAAGGATATAGTACGTGCTTGTGCTACTGAAACGATAAATGTTATTATCGAAGATGTTGGTGAATCTCGTGATGTATCAAAGAAGGAGCAAATGTCAGCTGTGTTACGTTATATGAAAAATGGGCTTGTAAATGTACGTTTCATAGGTCTTGAACACTCCACTACTACAGCTGTCTCACTCAAGGTTTCTATTGATAAGATATTTTCTAGATATAACTTAAGCATTTCTAATTTGCGGGGACAAGGTTATGATAGAGCAAGTAATATGCAAGGTCAGTTCAATGGTCTCAAAGTACTCATTCTAAATGAGAACCCTTGTGCGTTTTTTACATCCATTGTTTTGCTCATCAACTTCAACTAGCTCTTGTAGCTGTGGCAAAGAAGATATACCGATTACTAATTTCTTTCGTGTG
>CAIGRK010237755.1:0-14168 GCA_903798315.1 Fraxinus greggii | reverse complement strand
TACCGAAATTGGCAGAATTCACAATTTGGCGATGCTATGGCTAATGTAATCGATGATTGTACTATGGGCGGAATTCAAGGCTCTACCGCCCAAGAAGAAATAATTTATTTGATAAAATAAAATTTATATGAATTAATTTTTATATATGTGCCAATTCAAACTAATTTATGGTATGTTTGAGCCACATTATTTTGAAAGAATGTATTTTAGAATAGTAGATTGATGGAGAATGTGTGATTGAAAAAGAAGGAAAATTTATTGATGTGAGGAAAAATATTATTTTATTAAAAATGTGTGGTTGAAAATAAGTGAAAAAAGGAGAATGAAAATTTTAATGTAACCCAAACAAGGACTTAGTTCCCTGGCTTCACACTATATAAAAAAATTGAATTTTTTCTCAGCTACACATTCTTTTATAAAATAATTTTACACATAAACTTAATTTTTTTCCGACTTTTTAACTACACATTTTTCTAAAAATTACTATTATAAAACTCATTTTTCCCCAAAGAATGGGGTTCAAAAGGGGACTTAATTAATGTTATATGACCAATATAAACAAACCTGTAAGTTGGGTGACTTCTGTGGTAAATATCCCTTGTTCTCCTACTCTTATCTCACGCAAAGAACACGCGCACAAGGAGACGCAGACCTAGACAGACAAGAACTGAGTGAATTTTTCGCGCATCCAAAACAATCTTTCACATCAAACCCATAATTCTACTCGTTTCTTCTTACAAGATTATATGTTTTCGAAGGGCCTCCATTTCTCTTCTTCAATCTAACAGGTTTGCTTAATTTTCACGTTTTCTTTTACGCGACTTTAAATTTTTTGGTTTTTTAGTGATATGGATTGTATGAATTTTGATCTGATGGTAAATAATATATAGAATTGGTGAATTAAGTATGTTACAAATTCTTGGATTATGAATTTGATTAGTTTTGGTTTATATCTATAGGTTCGGTGACTGAACCTAAGCAAATTTTTGTGGCTTTGATTTTCTGGATATGATAACTGTTCAGTTTTTGGATCTGAATTTCTGCGTTAAATTCAATATTCTAGGAAGCTTATTTTGATAATATTGAATTAAGTGAAATTATCAGCTATCGTACATCACCATTATTACTGAGCCAATGGCCTATGAACTTAATTAGTTTCTAATCAGAATCTAGGCCTTCTCATAAGAAAAATCATTCAGTTTGAGGAGTTACATAGGTGTTAGGGTCAGGAATCCTTTTTAGTGTTGAATTTTGAAGAATTATATGAAGAAATGCTTATTTGGGTTACTGCAGGGTGGTCAAGGCATTATTTCGTTTGTAGTGATTCACTTGCTGTGTTATTAGGTATTTTTTTCCCCTTAAATCTTAATATAGATTTTGGTAATTAGTGATTTTTTTATTCAAGATGTTGTAATTGTGACTGCGATAAATGTGTTAATACAATATGTTATCTTGTGTTTTGGTTTTTCTAATGCAATACTGTCCATGGTTTAGCGGGAATGTTTGTTTCATCAATGCTACACGCTGTCTCAGTTCTTAGCATATGCATACAATTACATGTTTAGTGCTCGATAAGATTGCTATGTATAATGAGCAGATTGCAACTTTTGATTTTTTCCTTTCTTTTTAGTACTATTAGGTAGTCGGTACTATCCAATCATCCTTACTATACATGCACTAATTGTAATAATCTGTGTTGCAGGAGGGAATGGCTTGGGAGTCATTTGAACCATAAAGGAAGGATTTTTTGCTTTGTTAATTTAAATTAGCTAATTCTTTATATTAGTGTCTTTGATATGGGTAGCAAGGGTGATGGGAAATTGGGAAGCATGGCAAGGAATAGATCAAGGAGTGCATACCACTTTTCTATTCTCCTTTCTCCTGTCATTTCTTTTTGGGAATGTATTGAGCGTAAAATGAGGTATTCCGTCAGACCTGAGTGGGTGTAGGTACAGGTGTCATAACTATAAACATTATCTTAGTTTCCAAGTTGGGAATTTAGTATATTAATAGAAATTAAATAACAAGTTTTGCAAGAAAGAGGAAACATATAGGTAGACTGATAATGTACATGTCTTAGGGAAATTTTCTTTGAAAGAAAGAATAAAGAAAATCAAGAAAAGAATATAAATACAGGATACTATGGAGCTTGCAAAAGTACAGACTGGTATTAGAAAAACCAAAAAGAAGCCGGTGAAGGATGAGCTAGATCGTATTAAACAAGCTGAGAAGAAAAAGAGACGCTTGGAGAAGGCCCTGGCCACTTCTGCAGCTATTCGTTCTGAACTTGAGAAAAAGAAGCTGAAAAAGAAAGAAGAACAGCAGAGGCTCGATGAAGAAGGTGCTGCAATAGCTGAGGCAGTTGCACTGCATGTCCTACTTGGAGAAGACTCGAAGGATCCATGTCAGGTCATGCTGAAGAAGGACGAGGGTTTTAACTCTTGGGATTATGGCAGCAACTTTGATCTCATTACAGGGGGAAGGCAGGGACTAGTTCCCGATCTCGAATTGACACAATATGGTTACATGTGGAGTCACCAAGGGAATTCTGACTGGATCGTCTCATCTGATCCTTGGGGAAGAGATTTCCATGGGCAATATTTTGAAGAGGAAGGTTGGGATGATGCGGGTTTATCTCCTGGTTTCCTTGCAGCACAGGCTGTTTCATCACTTCGAATTGCTGATGATTCAAAAATAGACACATTCGTATTCGACCGTATGTTAAATGGCTAAAAAATAAATGGTTTACATATATCGACCGATCAAGGTGCCATGTTGTGCCAGTTTTTCTTTGCTGTATATATTTAAGCGAGTTCACTTTCTTTGATGTCATGCTTGAATCCAAGACATCTGTTCACAGTTTGATCTTCCAACCTCTTACTGGTGGTTTCTTATTGCTCGAAATTTCAGCTTTTACAATTTTGATATATCAATTCAGTGTTGTTTTGTCTGTATATCTATATCCATTATTGACATGAATATCAGAACGCGATTAATGCAACATATGTTTGCGTCCTTGCTAACATTCAGGATTGGCAATGCTAATCGAATATCGGTTGCAAGTTTTCTGGTCTCTATTTCTTGAATAATCCTTGGATGAATTTGCTCAAGTTCTTAATATGAAGATGTACTGTGTTATGTTCTTCCTCTCTTATCTTCTCCTCTGGTAATAACTGTATTGCTATGTTTGGAAGGTTAAATAATTTCCTCTTGAAATAGCTAGTAACGTATTGGGTTAACACTTATTTTAGGGAGGGGGAGTGGGCAGTGTGAAACTTTGGCTGTTCTGTTTTTGGGAATTAACTCCTAAATCTCTAATTGTGGTAGCTACAATAACTCTACAAGCCTGCAGTCTTTAAGTAAGATTACAGTATGGTTAGGCTTGATGCAGTGCAAAAGGTTGTTAGCAAACCACTATATTTTTATGGTTCTTTTATTGTACACATATTGTCTGTGTTTTTGACTTAAAAAAATGTTAATTGAGTTTCTTCAGTACTTTATGAATTGCTATATTTATAGTGAAGCTTGGCGCACAGCAAATATTTTTCCCCCTGTTCTACAAAAAGGCAGATCCAAACAGAACAATAAGCAGGGAGTAAAACGGTCTGATTCAATTAAAAATGAACAAATAACCCTGATAATATTGACGATGGCATGTAAATGATGAAGAATTACTGTTAGATTCATCTCTATTTCGAAATGTTAACTTTTGCACCTGAACATTAGTGTACAAATTCAGATACATGAAACTAGCATTTTACACGAATCCACTAGGACCACAACAAAATAATTTGCCAAAGTTTCTGTGTGCCCTGGCAGCACGGAGAATGACGGTGGTGATGATGATATGGTATCAGATTGCATATCGTGAACTCTGCATTATTGGAGTTTCTGCTCCTTGATGCTTATGCTCCCTTATCAACTCTTCATCCCGATTTTCCAGTTCTGAACTAGTAGATGGTTTAGAACCAGAAGAAATAAGGTTCTTGAACCAAGTAGCTTGGAATCTGGGACTTCCTCTAGGGGAGTTAACAGGGGACCCCGGAGTTGCAATTGAGTTGTTGGAAGCAACTCCAGCAAGGAATCGGTATGCTATTTTGCTAGCCGCTACAATTTCAGTTTTAGCTTGTCTCAACTGCAACAAAATCCAAAATCAATCAGACGAAAAACGTATACAAAACTTTGGGGGTTGTTGGTGGACTTCTCGCTCCCTCATTTATAAGGCTTCAAAAAATGATCTTCCATGGGTAGACATGCTCACATGCATGTAGCTAGTTATATCAACAAAGATAAAAGAGACTATCTATATATATAGAGCATCTTATTTATAGTAGAGAGCACTTTAGATTTAGAGTCAAAATTTTTATCAAAAGAGATTTTTTATTTATAAAGAGCATATTGGTCATAATATAGACATCTTTATATTTAAACAGTAATTTTTATATACTCTAACAAACTCTTTATTTTTTGCTCCAACCGTCATTTATTGTTTTTCCCTCATTTTTTCAATTAACATATATATTTTTTTATGTCAACCGATAAAATATTCAATATAATCTATAATACATTAAATATCACATCAAGTGAGAATCATTTTTTGAACGATTGTAAGCCTACCACAATTATTTCAACAATATCTTATATTTTATTTTTCAATATGTATTTAATTTAAAAACTGTAATAAATACTATAATTAATTCTCAGTTAATTGACGTTCACATTGATTTAATTAATATTAATTAGAATTTATATTGACATTCATGTCCAAGTTATTAATTCTCAATTAATTAACATTCACATTAATTCATGTATCACATTTGTCATTCATCTTCATTTATGCATTTAGTTGTAATTCTAATACTCATGTTCAAGTATGCATTTCATTGTTTACATGCTTGTATAATAATTAACATTTATTTTTAGGAGCTTGCATTTCTCTTATAGTTAGATCAAAAGGGTAAATGAATGGTCAAATATTATTTTCACGACATTTAACAAATATTTCAGAATAACTTACAACACACGTTCATTCTGATTAGTAATTTAAATAGTAGAGCATTCAAACTTGCAATTTCATTAAATGCAATCATGATAATATGCAAATAAAAAGTGAGTTTTGCACTCCAAATGTAGATTTATTGGAATGAAAGAGAATCTTACTCGATAAGCTGTGTTTCCTGCTATTTCTGCAGCAGTATCACCAGCATTTGCAAACCTGTTTACCCAACCTGCAATGGCAAGTGTCAAGTACATGGTCTTTTGGAACAACTTTCAATGGGTAACAGGAAAACAAAACAGCATCCAAGTCATGATCATTCAAATTGGAAAAATGAAACACAATGTATGCATGTATAGACTCTAATTTGCGATTTCAACCACATGTGAATCAACTTGTCACTTTACAATCATACACCAAAAACCAATTTGCTCTATAACATTTGTCCCGCTCCAAGAAAATGATAAAACATTCGTATATTGCAGGTGAAAAGGTGGCATGTTTTCTTTTAAGATCTGGTAAATTGACATGAAATACATTCTTTTGTCTAGATGGATACACAAGATATATACACATTTATTCGGTGCATATACTAAGGGATTCCACTTATATTTTGTTTGAAACAAGTGGGTATATAAATCACTACTGGACATCCCATGGCCTAAGCGTTATTGAAGAAAATACAATAAAAAATGTTCAAAGCTATTGGATCTTATTCACCTCTCATAAACTAAGGGTCGTGTGCTTTATTAAATATCATTATTGACTCATAGTTACAACTATGAACATGTGAGATCCTGCTGATGGTCGAGTATGGTACTAAATATTAAAGTTATAACAATTTTTAATGCTACACGGCACGAGTCATAGTATTACCAAGAAATATTTCAATTTTGTGAGGAAAGACAAATCCCAACAAACAGGGGAATCAGGATAACCCCAACCACCATGCCTAGTCTTTCCCCATGCATTGGGTGGAAGAGGAAAGGAGAAAAAAGGGACAATGGTTCGCTAAGTCGCAAAGATAAAGCTAGTGACAATGGGAGTCATCCCCCTGATAGTGCTCGCTAGAAGTATATCTAAGTCACTCTGAAATGCTAGTGCACAAAGGAATAGTTTAATGCAGTGGGAAGCTCAGAAAGCTTTTGGCTGTGGGTACGATAGCAGCGGATTCTAAAGTCTACAACAGACGAGGCAATGATCTTCAAAGGCTCAAGTTCTAATTTGGGATCTTTTGGAGACTGCAACCCCATCCGGAGGCCTGGTTAAATCACTTTTAGTTTAATTTCAAATTCAAAGGGCATTCTAGGAATTCCCAAATTTAAGATAGTTTATGCAATATGATATAGAAAGTCCTTCTATGAGTCTTGCTATGTTTTCAAGTCATATTAGAAGCTATCAGTTTGTGTAATTAGTCTTATCTTACGTTTCTATAAGTGAAGGCCTAGTCCTTGTTGGAGTAGGACGTTTCTTGACCTTCTAAATAGACACCAATCCTTCACAAGTAAAAGTAAATCAAGCAATTATGTTTTTGTGGTGTTATGCCTACGGTATGTTGGGAAAACTTCCTAGATTTTTGGTCACATAGTTATTTTTCTCTAATTTCCAGTAAGTTTACTTGGTGCCGAGTCATTTAACCAACTTGGATTTATTACCAAGATCCTATATATTAAAGTCCAACCAATTTTCCCCGATAGAGACCAAAAGAAACAGACTTTTGAACTTTACTGTTTATAGCAATGGATGACAGTCCCCACCAAATTCAGAAACCTTAATCTAATCATTCATGCAAGTAACTCATCACTGCCCTAGACCTCACACAGCTAAATCGTCAGCACTATACTGTTACCTTAAGCAACAACTGCATCATCGGGTAATAAAAAAAATCTTATGATACCCATTTGCATTGTAATTTGGTCAATCATACATGTCATATTATATTGCAACATTTCAAAATCATTATGCTAAGATGGAGGACCTCAACTTCTCTATCAGGTGATGAAAAATGAATGCTTTGTGCCTTTGACCTGTTAAAATTTTAAATGCCACGAAGAAAAACTACCTTATCGAGCAAATTGTATTGCTAAGGAACATTTAACATTTTTTATTCGTACTATTATGACTGACTAGATCATCATTCACCCATTTTAAATTCTCAAAATTAATCACACCTGTTTTTTTCCCCATCAACCAACATTTACAGGAGCTCATATTCTTCACCCATTGGTAGATCCAGATGTGATTGTAATACAAACATAAATGGAGACAGGATTCTTCCAAACTCATGCAAGCTCGTCCCAAATACCAAAAGATAATAACAGAAACTCTCTCACTTGATCCCCAAATTGTAAGGAAGAACAAATTTAAAGGGAGATATTCTACGTCCCCAAACAAGGCAAACTTTTGTTGATTTTTTACTTCCAAACAATTATACATGAAGAAGGCATACAAGTATAGTCTGGCATCTTTTAGAAACACTACAATGTTACACAAATTACACTTTTGAGAGTTATGTAGCATTACATGTTTACTTTAACTCTTCCGCACACAACACATTCTCAAGTAAATGGTATCTTTGTGCATGTGTGTGTGCGCGCACGTGCATGTCAGTGAGTGAGAGAGGGAGATAATGAGCTGAGAGACAGAAAGAGAAAGAATACCAGGAAGCTTTGGCACCCCAAGTCTGTCACAGAATTCGTCACAGAAATGATTACAATTTTTTGATAACAAATCATATGAGTGTCCAGGCCACTCTCTACTAAGTTCCCTCAGAATCTGATTAACCTTGAAGATGGAAAAAGCTGTTGTTCCAAGTTTGATGCTTTCACGGTATCTATACATTGGATTCTTTCCAGTTGGGCAGCTAAAGACTCCAGTACCTTGTTCACAATACCCAAATGACCACTCATCTTCTCCATAAACCTGTTGACATAATAAAACATTCAGTTTAAGGGCATTATAAAATCTATATGTTCCAGACCAGATTCAAAATAATTATTTTCTTTTTTCCTTTTTTTTTTTCCAAAATAAATCACGTACAATGGAAGGAGGTCACTTCTAAAGATCTTAAAGAATAAGCTGTACCATGAATTTCAAAGAAATGATTCCTGGCACATGCACATTTGGATAACAAATCAAAAGAGATGGTTTTAGATATAACTGAAATGATAGTAAATTTCTATCCTCGAAAACTTGATTTGTGAGAATTGAGGAAATGATATAATAGAAAGAAAGCTTATGGAAAGTTACTCAACATCACAACTATATAAATAAATTAAGGACAGATACATAAATCTTAATATGACAAGAACCAGTTTGCAACAACTTATACACCATACAAGCAAACTTACTGAAAAATTGTAAAAATTACACAAACACAATGGACCTCTTCATTTCCCGCGCTCAAACAAATGGTAACACCATAGTTACTGTCCTACTGATACAATCTTATTTGCTCACAAGTCAAAGAGTCATGAAATGGAATACATTTGCTGCATGTCACTCGGACATAAAAGTTACGAGCATACAAAATGGAGTAACCGTATTATTCAACTGTTCATCTCAAGCACCAGAGAAAGCAGACAATAAATCATATTTGAAATGCTTCCGTACTTCCAGCAGTAACACCCCTCCATCAACCCCATTCCGTCTCCTTTCGAGCCGGTTTTAACGTTCGTGGATGAGTTGTATCCGCATGCTTGTAATACACCAACACTAGATCTAGTTACCAGTATAACCAGGCTAAACACACAGATACAAAATCCATCAAGTACAACTCATATAAATGCATGGTACAAACATGTATATATACATTGCATATAGAGATAGAATGAAAAAACCTGAACGGCGCTGTGGAAGATGCCACCAAGGCCAATACCATCTTTGAAGATCTTGTTGATCTGCATAATTGTATTGTTTGTCTTGTCTGAAGCACTATTCGTCACATCATATACATGGAGGATCACCTCCATTATCCTCCAATTTCCAGGCTGCGAAATCAAAATCAAAATCAAAACCCTAACCCCACACTCCCTGTCCTCGCGAATTTCAAATTAATATTCAAAATTGAAACGAACTCAATGATTATACCACTGCAAATTCTACTGCTAAAAACTCACAAAATTGTGGAATAAACACAATGATTGTGAACCCGGGTGAGAGTGGGATTGGGAATTGCAATTATTTTGGTTTATTAATTTGCCTCGATTTGCTCAACTTTTCAGATTTGATTATTTCATTTTGTAATTATTCACTTTTGCTTGATGAACTTTGCTTGCATTATTAATTGCCCGGGCCTTTTTGATTTGAATAAAAATAAAAATAGGAGAAATGTGATGATAGGTTGATGCATCAACGTTTAATTGTCAGTCTTGCCACCGTGATTGGTCCGGACTATCCTGTCGTGTTGCCCATTAAAATTATTATTTATTTATTTTTTATTAATCATATATTTTTTTAATAAAATAATATTACACAATTTTAAAATTCTTTTTAACGACACACATTTCAAAAAATATTATTTCAATCATTAAAATTTCAAATAATAGAGCCAAATGATGGCTAAATTTGACCAAAGCGTTATAATAAATAAAATTTAATTATTTTTATTGTAACAATGTCTAATATTATTAAAATTTTTGTACCAAATAAGTTATTAAAGTTGTTCCAGCTTTCTATTTTTTAGTAATTTTTAAATAAATAATATTTGGATTAAAGTTAAAAATGAATTGCATCTTTATGATCAAAATAAGCAACTTTTTTATTTATAAGTAAACAAAAAGTAACGCATTCATTATTCAAACACGTATGAAAAATAATTATTTAAAAATAAATTTAACGTACTATTATACTAATAGTCAAATACAATCTTTTATGGGTTGTGCTCAATTTCAATATAACAAAAGTTGCATATTTTGGGATAATTGCAGTCAAATATAATCTATTTTATATAATAAAATTAAGTGATAATTGCAGTAAAAGTCCTAAACTTTTGAAATATTGGCAAACTTTTCTCAAACATTTAATTTGTTATAGCTGCCACCTCTAACATTTTCAAACGTTGCAGGCGAGACCCTTTTGAATGGTTTCTATCCAATATGCCTTTAGTTGACCCAAAAAATTAAAGTCTGACCATTTTTTATCAATTAAATGAGGATAAAATGATAACTTTATAATATTATCATATAAAATAATTCAAATAATTAAAAACAGGAAAAAAAAAGGAAAAGGAAAATAATGTTTATCTTCTCCCCCTCCTCCACTCGCCCACCGTCAAAGCTCCGTTTGGGTCTCCATTGAATGTAATTTGGGTAAAGCTCTTTTGTGGAAAGCTCTAGAGCCTTCCACTTTATATTCTTTTCCTCAAACCTCAAATTTTGTCCGATTTCTTTTGAAATGATCTCAAATACCAAAACTAACATATCATAAAGCGAACAACATTGTCAACGATTTCTATGAATCCAATTTTACCAAATGATCTTGAAATTGACCACTGAAACTTAAACTCCAAGCAACCCATAAACAGAAAAGCCCACAAATAATCACTAAAACAACTCTGACACAACAAAGAAATGGTTTCTTCGCATGGTTCATTTTCGCCAATAATTCAAGAACATCACCATAAGAATAAATACATCCAGTAATGAAAAAGTTGCAAGTTGTAAGAGAAGAAAAATATATGCAAATCCATTGATTTTTTTTTTCCAAAAACTAAGTCNAAGCCCACAAATAATCACTAAAACAACTCTGACACAACAAAGAAATGGTTTCTTCGCATGGTTCATTTTCGCCAATAATTCAAGAACATCACCATAAGAATAAATACATCCAGTAATGAAAAAGTTGCAAGTTGTAAGAGAAGAAAAATATATGCAAATCCATTGATTTTTTTTTTCCAAAAACTAAGTCCGGATTGAAATGGATATTCAGACTGAGATGCATCTTTTGAATTGAACCATCATCCGGGTTGTCGACTGGGTGGGTGGGTGGTAGGCCTTTTCTTGTTTAGTTTATGAACCCCATCATCTACTGCTTTGTCAATGATGTTGAGGAGGTAGTTGTAGTACCCATCGACATTCAGTGAACCCAAAAAATTAAAGTCTGACCATTTTTGACCAATTAAATGAGGGTAAAATGTTAACTTTATAATAAAATATGATAAAATTCATATATATTTGCAAATGGGTTAACCGGCGGCATCTTTAATGGAAACCATTCAAAAGAGCCTCACCTACAATGTTTGGAAATGTTTAGAGTGACGACTGCAACAAATCAAAGTTTTGGGGAAAGTCTGCTAGTGTTTCAAAGGTTTGAGACTTTTGTTGCAATTATCCCTAAAATTAGTGCATACAGAATGTTACTATATAATTTGATAAATTTTTATTTTATGTTATATTTAGCCTTATTTAAAAGTTATTTTAATTGGTAGTTGCATATAAACTCCCATGAAACCTAAGTTTAGATAAAAATAGAATACTAAATGATGGGTTAATTATATTCCCACTTAAATTTTTATTAACTATACAACATTATAATTGTAACAAACATTTATAACCTTTGTTCATTTTTACACTTAAGTCCTTGATTATTTTTCGCTATATTATTATTATTATATGAAGAATAAATTATAATAACATTATATGATGTGTTGAAATATTAAACAATCCACACACACTATTAACATATTCAAAATTTCAATATATAGAGAACATACGATAAAAGAAGATGAAAAGAGCCCGATGAAGCTACTTTTTTGAATTTCCCGCCAATGAAGAGCATGTGAAAATGATTAAGAGATGACTATTTTTAAAATTAATAATTAATGTAAATAAATGAGATGGGAGATGCAGGGCTGCTTTATGTTAATACATACACTATGTAATAAACATAATTAAGATCATTATAACAATACAAATCAACCTTTCTCATTCTAGAACTTTGGTTAATTAAAGCAATTTTTTGTGGGCTAAATGTAAGATTTGTTGTTAAATGAAAGCAATTTTTTGTGGGTTAGAACTTATCAAAACTCTAAAATAGACTAGATGATGATTATGTAAGTGAATGTATTCTTGTTGGGCATTGGGGTTTTGGAGAAATCGATTTGTATGAGACAAATTCTATATAAAAATCGTCGTTTTGATATTTGACGAAATTTTTTATTATACTAAAAAGATAATGCAATTTTTTCTTCTTTCTATTTTTGTTTTTTAATTCTTTTATTAATATCCATCTAAATGATGAACATAAACTACTTATAAATTGATGAGTATTGTAGCTTTTTCTTTTTTTTTTTCAATTAATTAAGTTTGGATTGCATTTCAATTTAATTTATAATATCATGGATTTAATTGTATAAAATTTCTATTTTAAATTTATCTATTACCACGTATCATTTTAATAGTATATATATATATATATCCGTTTGGGATGTTATATGCATGTGGCAGCTCGACAATTTTATTGTTTCATCATATTCATGCAAAAATGCATTATTTTTTATTCATATTTATGAGTTTGTGAAGCCATCTTTGGTTGGAAATCTATATGTCAAATTCTTTCCACCACCGTGACTCATCTTTGGCTTGACGAATTATGTTTTCAATATTTCTAATTTTATGGTTTTTATTTAGTTGTTTTATTATTTATTAAACTATGATTTAATAATAACGTTTAGGAGAGATGTGGGGATATTAGGATAGATGCAGTTATATTGAACATTGAAAATTAGGATTTTGTTGAAACGTGAACAGCAGTCACTTTGTATTAGTATTTGACTGATTTCTACATTAAATAAAATCATTTGAGCATTTTTTTTCATGTTTACCTAATTATCAGTATTAAACAAATTTTGAAGTGTTAATTATTACCATATGTTGTTGAATCATATTGGTATCGAATACAATCATATTCTTGATAAAGATAAGTGTTGTATGATATTTGTAATATAATATTGTTATATGGTTTTTCCAACATTGATAAATAAATTAATAAACTAATATATTAATGACTTTTTTATTTTGTATGCTAGAAACATCACATACTAATGCATCATCATCGAAAAAAACGAGGTCTGATTCATTAGTAGATCAACAAATGGAGTCAGATCATTAGTTTAATTTGAAAAAAATATTAATTTTTTTTGTTTTGTTAATTGTTAATGTGTGTGTATATGTATATACATTCAAGCTACGTTGTTTAAGGGCGCAATAAATTTTTTTTTCCCCATAATTGAGAAAGGAAAAAACATAACGATTTCGAAATAGAAAAATAATAGCTATAAATCCTAATTGAACAACACACACACACACACACACATATATTCAATTTGATTTTTTTCTTTAACAATATCAATTACCAACTACTTTAAAAACAATATTAATACTTGAAAAATGTTACGCATATTAATTCATTCTATATATAAGATGTGCAATACATGTTCTTACTATTAGTGAAATAAGAAAGAAGAATTTACATGACCGATTTAAATTTATAGAATAATAATTGCGCTCAAAATCAATATACGTAAAGTTGTCCATTCAAATACTTCACTAAATTAGGGTAAGGCCAAACTCCACAATCTTACCTAAGCTTGAATGAATTTTTCAAAAAATACAAAAAACAAATGTAAAGTATATAAATACCTTTTTGTGCCCATGCTCACCACTTTCCAGAAATAAAAAAATAGAAAGCTAAAAAGTCTCCTAGGTTAGTGGAGGCCATTATTGTGTTGAGTGGATTTGCGGTACATGCACCATGCCAAAATTATTGGTGCACCGAACAGCCAGCTAAGTCCACCTTCAACGGGGCCCTCCAATAAAATAGTGACATGTGTGACCCACTTAAATTATCAAATAGGATAACGTTATTCATCTAAAGTGGCCATGTTGCATAGATCAATACTGATTATTATACTAATAACATTTCTAAATAAAGAGAAAGAAAACTCATTTATTTTATATGTACTAGTCGGAAGCACGTGTCATGATATAGTTGAGTACGTAATAGTATAAGTATTAAAAAAAATATTTATGTCAAAAATTAGTTACATAAAATTTTCTTATAAGATGCTAAATGTTTCGAGGCAAGATTAAATGTGGAAATGAAAAAAAAAAAATTACATCCACCGTTATCGAAGAAATCGAGGCTCACCTTCCACCACAGCCTCCAGTTATCG
>CAIGRK010237714.1:0-31430 GCA_903798315.1 Fraxinus greggii | reverse complement strand
GGAAAATGATAGATAATCATGATTCATTTTCATAAATTCAATGACAATATTCCAGTGAAAGCTTACAAAACTACGGAAATGCCAAAAGAAACTAAAGAAACAGAGGCAAAGGATCTCATGAATCTACAGTTGACATCTCAATAAATAACCATGAGACTCCAACAGTACATTTTTCTCAGGTAAAACTTTATCAGCTACTACACTAGCTAGAGAAAGGGTGTTATCGGAAATTGAATAATCGCTCATTGTATAGTGCATAGACGTCTTGTTGAAGATCTTAAACCCCAATTATAAAAAAAAAAACTCAAAATAATTATAATTACGCCATAAAGCAACAGGCTTCTGAATAGATTTACCAGAACTCCCCTGAGCAATTCAACAAACAACTCCCCTGAGCAAGTTGACAAACCTATGCGATAGTTGCTATGCCACGAAGCTACTTGCGCTTGTACCTGCACAAGTACAAGAGTCAAGCTTGAAACTTACTTTTAGATGTCAAAGGTCATATGTTAACTTCTCTTGTCAAACACATCCGAGGGTTTTTCAAAGTCAGCTTTTCAGTCTTCACTTGATGACAGAAAAAAGCACGTCTAATTTTTTAAGCTTAGCCAAAATTGCTGAAATTCCAGGGTTAGAAGTATTTCTGGACAACAATCATGCTACAAGTATAAAAAAAGTATATCAGATAACACTTGGTGGGTTTTCATTGGAAGATGGAAAAAAACAAACAAACATAAACAGGGTACTGCCACGACAGCACCGTATGGATTCTGTCAAATTAAGCCTGCACGTGAGGCTTAATTCATTTGGACAAAGCTCCAGAATCATATTGTAGAACACTCAACACTTGATGTTAGAAACAAGTTTTTTATAGTAAAACTATTGTCAACAGCAAATGAGAAATTTTGACGGAAACCATGCAGTTTAACTTCAGAATTTTGTGACGTGGTCTCACAAAAAGTGGAAAAAGGTAAAGAGATTAATTTGAATCAGTTTTCTTTACAGAACAGTCTTATAGTTGAACACATCCCACATGTTAGTGGGACCTATGCATTGAAAATCTTATTCCCTGGGCCTCAACCTTTATGCAGTTTTAACATAACATATTTTATCCATCAATAATATTCTGGAAAAAAGGATTTCCACTCGGACTACACTGATAAGGACAACAGCATTACTAGGAATCTCCCTTTCAAGAAATGCTACTAATTAAGAAAAGTGGTGACTAATATTGTTGTTAGAATCACATGAACTAATAGAAAAGGAATTAGGCATTTGCGCTTTCATTTTGGATATGGCCATTTATAGAGCAGGGGAGAGAGTTCCATGTAATTGCCCGTCATAAGGCCAAGATACGCTTTGTTTAATTGAATTAAATTTCTGGTCAACGCTAAACCAGTAATATGCAGAACATAAAATGAAACTGAAGCAGATAAGAGATCATGATGAGATTTATACCGTGACTTGCTCTTGAATGAGGACTTCTTCTTCCCACCTCCACGCTGAAGATTTTTCTGCTTTTTAGCACTCATGTCATCTTGAAATAGTTCCCGCATCTCTTCCGGTCTTGATTTATTTGTTTGGGAAGGATTCTTGGATTTCTTAACTGCCTTTTTGACAATCTTGCCAGCATCTACAGCCTTCTTTGCAGCCTTCACTGCTTTAGCCCGACGATAAGCCACATCAACAAGGGAAATCCCATTTCTTTCCTTTTTATTTTTCTTTTCTCCCTGATCATTTCAAATGTTAATTCTCATAAACTTATGTCAAGTTAGAGGAAGTTATAATTTCACACGTTAAAAACAAGTATGGCATAATCAAGATATGTAGAAGCACACAAACAAAACTAAATCCAGGATAAGAAAGTGTGAATGTTACATCATGACATCAGAACATGGAATACCAAGACTACCACATGACAGTATAATCATCATAATCTAATTGGCATTCTAATTCAATCTGTCCATATAGTTGTGAAAAATATTCCATCATTATTATACAAGTATGAAATAATTCAACCAATATTTGCATCACAAGTCTACTAGAAATCCTCATGCACCATTGATGTATATGAAACGAATTTCAATTGTAAAAAAATGTTTTCATTCAATACAGTATATGTTACCTTTTCATGTTTTATTCACCATACCACGTGTTCTTCGCCCATTGATTGTGATTTGTGAAGACAGGTTTAACAAGTTTACATTCTTATCCACATGTGCTTCAATGACAGTTTTTGCTGATGTGGAATAGCCTATAGACTAAATAAGAGTATTTTTGGTTGTTCAATAATTTTGCACTCGAAAGCCTCGTGTGGTCATCATTTACACTCTAGATCAAACTTATGACTTCGTATTATAAATGCTTCTTGTCGTAGTCTAGGTTCGCACATGATCTGATAATATTTGTAACTTAGAAGTTAGAAATGCTAGCTAACATTGGCAAAAGTTTGCATAGATTGAGTTCAAGATAATATCACAAAATAACTGTCAAAAATCTCTCCACTAATCTCAGTAAAATTAATTGATAACAATATAAAACAAAGAACAGATAAATGTACATACTTCATTTTCCTCTTCTAGCATCTCTCTAGCAGCTTCCAATTTCCTCCTTTGCTTCCTAGGCAAATTTTTCTGTCCAAAACAATAATCTTCACATCAATAAATTTGGCCAATCAGTTTAAACAATATTGTACGAATTCAGGATGAGAATCACCTCATGCTGTCGCTTTCTCTTTTCCTTCATCTTCAAATCTTCCGCTTTTTCTGCACTAACCACTTCGCTTCCAGAACCATTTTGTTTTTCCTGAGATTCCTATCAAACCAATTGCAGAAGCCAATTCAGTAAATTAAAAATTTACTTAACACAAAAATCTATTGAAAAGATAAGAACTATAGAAAAATAAAAACGGTCCATATAATTATGTTATGGGATGGACACAAAGATGACCATGGATAATAATCTTTTCTCGTGCATCAGATGGTAACCAAATCAAAGACAGAAGTATAAGATTCGCATGCTGACTATCATTCCTGCCCATTAAATTGTACAGATATATTGAGGCATATAGCTGAAAATATTTTGAAATAGAAGTGGAAAAGACAATTGACAAATATATGATGGGAAGCTACAGGAGGAGAAGCATATCAATTATCAAATATAGAACAGTTAATTGGAAATGAAAAAAAGGAAAAGAAACAATTTTGGTCAAAATGTTCTCCATGATCCTGTAGGGGAAAAAAAATTGCTAATGTGCTTTCATATAATGGAAAGATCAAACCCGAGGATAATTACTTAAAATAAATGCAAAAAAAGTCCATTTCCAGTTAAGCCATCAACTGGGCCCAACTGGCAAAGGTAATTCATAAAATCATTTAAACATTGACAAAGGTGAACATCAGAGTCTGGTTAACTGTGCCTTGTGCATTCTCTATCATACTAAGCCATATAGCAACTGAAACAGCCTTAATTAATCAAATACTCTAGCATATCAGATGCCAAGTGAAAAATGAGTTCACACGCCAACAGAACTTTCCATATACATCCACGTTTCTACTACCTTCGCTGCCTTTGCTACAAGCTTTTTCTCCTTTTCTGTGGCAAACCAAGTTCTTTTAGGACGCGAGTATATTTCATTTCTGTGCTCGATCATGTTTTCTGCCTGCAAGGTCATGGAGGGAAATTGTTATTGTAACTAGCACCCTGACATCAAACTTGTAACTGATGCAAATAATAAATCAGTGTCTTTCAAAAAGGTAAGTAATTGAAAAGCTTTGGAGGTAGAAAGCTATCAATAGTAGGAAACGTGAAACAAAAATAGTAGGAAAGAAACCTTGGTTGCCTCCATCTCAGCTTTTCTTAGAGCCATCTCTTCCCTGCAGCAACCAGCAATAATAAATAACCGTTCGCAAATTCATAAATTTTTGGATGTGAAACCGGATAGAGAACTAAATTAATTACTTTTCTTCTTGAAGAACTGAAGCCACTTGATCCTCCATTTGCTCAATTATTTCAGACCACTTCTTTATTGATTGCTCTGCAACAATTCTGCTCCTCAGCTTTGAACCAACTTTTTTAACCTGTCACAATGTCCCAGGAAGTCTTAGCTGAAAATTCTTCTCTATTTCCTGTTAAGCTAGAGATTTATTGTACTATTTCCTCCGTTTTCTTGATGATACTTTAGAACTGGAAAAAAAGTATCATTATGGACTGACAAAAAGAACTAAGACCCAGATAGGGGTCAGTGATGGAGGAACATGGCTCCGAAAGTATGGAACAATCGTGAATATATGCAAGTTGTCTTTAATAACATGTTTACACTACCAGTTTGCTCCAGGCAAGCGTACATTTTCATATTACATGTTTTCACTATGCCAGCTTGTTCCAGGTAAGCTTACTGCATACAGTTCATATACCCTTCTGTAACTGTAAGTTGCTCCAATACTGGTGTAATTAAGGTTTCTAAAGATGAACCTTGAAAATTAACTACCCATAGCCACACATCTTTAGGTACTTGAGAGCAAACAAAATCAATAAATTAAGCACTTTTTAGTCAATATCAGTGAAAAAGGAGTAGATGTCACAAATGTTTGACAAAGACTGTAAAATTAGGTATTCAATGTAGAATGACCCTAAAGTGCAATGCAGTTCTTAATGAAGAACAAGCAGACAGATCACAGAAATCCTCTCTTGAGAATTGAACAACCTAAGAGCACATCAAAAACTGAATCTTGAATTGGGGGCAGAAAAAGCTTACAATAGCTTTAAGAAGAGACCGATCATTATCGGTAACAAAGGTAACAGCATATCCTTCTCTGCCAGCTCTGGCTGTACGACCCACACGATGAACATAACTGCAAGTACGGAATTTCATTTATTTTCATATTTATATAATTTTCATGAGACGGGTTAGTCCGAATGATGAATGTTAAAACACAGAAAAGTTGAGAAACCAGGATTCTAGTACTTGCACTGAAAGAGCAAATAAAGGAAACCCCAAATCTATTTAATTAATAGCCAATTTAAGGGGGTTGGAACTATGCCAGTTTTGGACACAATATTGATGAAAAAGAGTTCACCACTTACCTAGTAAGGTCACGAGGACATGCAAAATTTATAACTGTTTGAACACCAATTATATCAAGGCCCTATACAAAAGACATAAAATCAATGAGTACATAAACAATAATGATAGGGTTAAGCATCCAGCAAGTCAAAAAAATTATACAGAATCCAACAATTATATCAAAGTAGCATGATTTCTGGAGATATGAAAGTTGAATTAGGAGCAATGAATTATTCATTTGGAGAGATGATCAGGTGAAACATGAAAACTCTATCATCACTAACTAAGCACAACAAATTGAGATTTTTTGTTCTTACACGAGCAGCAACATCTGTTGCAATCAGAAAATCTACTTCCTGCTTCCTGAAAAGTTCCAAGGCCTATGCAACAGAATGTGAATAAGCATGCTTGACAAAAAGAACAGAACCCTGTAGTTGAAAATCTGTTGATGCAGAGGACTTACATCTAGACGCTGGGCCTGGGTTAGATTTCCATGAAGTTCGGCTGCTTTTAAACCAGCTAGACCAAATATAATTTTCAACCTATGTGCTGCCTGTTTCGTTCCACTGCCAATAGAAACATAAAATAGCGTTGAATCAAGCATTTTAAACCAATTTATAAGAAAGGGAAGAAACTCAAAAGAAATTTGAGATCAGTGAAGATATGGTAACTGTGAAAGAAATAAGAAAGCATTTTTTAATTATATTTTCATTACTGTACAAGTACATGTTGTCCAACCAACAACAAAAAACTAAATTTAATCTCCATAAATTTGAGGTCTGCTACATGAAGGCTTTCTCTAGTTCATTGAATCCCTTGCTACATCTAACAGGGAAATCAAATACTTAGCAACCACATCATGCCGTATTAATTTTGGTCTACCACACCATCTTCTAAGTTGTTCTATAGCATCTCTTATGTGAATGGGTGCTTCTTCAGGTATACATAGATGTGTAAAGCAAACTCAATGTGGGCCAGCTATGGGTCCAGCACTGCCAGAACTTTTCTCCAGGGCCAGGCTGTTCAGGAAAATGCAACGCCCGGCACATCTATACAGGTGTAAAACAAACTTGATAAGGACCGTCTAGGGGCTTGGTACCAGAACTTTTCTCCTGAGCCAGGCTCTGCAAAAAATGCAACGGGCAGGGCATTCCAGAGGCTCGTTCAACAGGTTTTCATTTTTGATGGGTTCACTTTTTGAAAGAACCAAAAAAAATAAATAAATAAATAAAAAGAAGAAGAAGAAATTAATAAAGAGACCCATGTGGGCTGGCCCAAGCTAAACAAAGGTTGTGGCACCAATACCTTGGACCCACAATGCAGATTTACACTTCTAGATGTACACAAGCTTTCCCTGTTCACATACATCTGTTCCCCAATTATCTTAAATTGGTGCCTCTTCCACTATTGACTTGTATAGTTATTTTCTTATTGTGTAAATTATGGTATGACTTCACATCTATCTTGACATCCTTATTTCTGTTACATCCATCTCATGAGCATTTTGGATTAAAGACTCGATCAATGAGAATAAGGCTTCAATGAACTATAAATATAATTTTCTTGTTCAAGAAGAAAAATGGAACATTTCAATGCAGGTTAACCCTACTGATTACTCAATTTAGAACATGTTCAATCTTTAGTAGATAACGAGAAAAACTGGTGCACTGCAGTGCTTCTATAGCACTTAAAAACTCCCACTTCATAATCCTTTGATTTTCTCAGATGTCAATAATCAAACTAACTCTAGAATGAAAAATAATGTGATGTAACCCAAACTGTGCATCCAAAACAGACTATTTTTCACCAGTGACCTTTTGATAAGAACCCAAGGAAGACCTATCGAGACAAAATATCAAGCCATGGTACTAGCCAGGACGAAAATCGGTAAACATGTTACAGAGCTTGGTATAACCTGAAAATAATAACTTTGGATGTAAAGGTTTTGGAGCATAATGCAAGAAGAACTGCTTCATGATTTCCTTCACGCAATCGTCTTATACGAACAACCCTACATACATAATTCACAAGTTTGAGCAAAATTTTCATGGGTCTTGACAAAAGATCATGAAACACAACATATGACCATGATCCAGTTGTAAATGGAACTACAGATGACTTACTCTTCAGTCAAGGTTGCTGGTCGTTTTGCAGATGGATCAGCTGAGAGACGCAAGGGTTTGTTCAAAGATAGCTTTACGAGCTCAGCAACTTCGTTAGTCATAGTTGCAGAAAACAGCATAGTCTGCCTTCGTTTCGAACATAACTTAACCTAAACAAAAGAACACAGAGCGCAATTAAATACTTTAAAGAATGAGTTTAGATTTGAGTAAGGAAATGGAATAATATACAAAATCATCAAAGGAATTAATACAGTATAAAAATGCCAAAAATATTACAGTTTGTTTTTTTTTGAAAGGTATCAGATAAAAATATTACAGTTTGTAAACAAGAGAAAGCAGAAAGGGTATGATTTAAGTGACATACTTGGTGCTCAAGTGATTTCAAATGCCAAAAGCAGCTACAAAACGACAGTTCCCTGACCTTTGGTTATTGAACTTTCTAATTCTCAGGACACAAAACATTTTTATTCTTTCTTGCCTTTTATCTTTGATCTTCGTGATCATATGAAACTTATAGGCAAATTATTATGACAATGTATCCCCCGCTTTCAAATTCAAAGATTTGTTCTCTTTAAGAAGTGTAAAAAAATCCCATCATCTAACACACTTCTATGCTAAAACCAAAATTATTTGAGACGCCATCAGTAACTTGTCTGCCATCTATAACATGCATTAGCATGCCTGCATGGACACATTATTGCACACAATCTGATCCACAACCAGACCAATCTGGACATTTGTGCAACAATCTTTCTCATTAATCGGAGAAACTTCCACTAGCCACAAATTGCAATCATCCAGAACTTCTTGTGGCCCAAGAACACAACTTCAAGAAAACTTTGCACATCGAATAACTGGCTTTCAGCACATCATTTTTCCAGCTCATTTACCAAATAATGAGAGTCCAATAAAAATATCAAGCTCTGTATTGTTAAGCTTCATATTCACTGGTACAGAAACAGGAACCCATTGTACTGTTGGATACAACTATTTCTTATCCTTTTATACAGATTTCAAGTCAAATAAACTGCACATAACTAGATATTTTCTTTCTCTCCTTGATATCTCAGTTGAAATAATAAAAGCTATGACATCGAGCTATCTGTACCGCGGAGAAACCTGGCTTCTGCTTCTTCACTAACTCCTAGACAGCTTGATGGAGAATTAGAATGGATATTATGTTTATTTAGTTTTCAATTTTAAGGCATATTTTAGGAAACGTTATTAGTGTTTGATAATTACATTGCATAAGACCCTTTTATATAGGGTTTTTCTAAGCAAAAAAGGCTATAAAAGGTAATAAATCAAACACTGATAATGTTTCCCAAAATACGCATTAGAATTGAAAACTAAATAAACATAATATCCCTTCTAATTCTCCATTACAGCTGCTCCTCAGCATTTCAACCAATTAGCAAAGATATAAACGCGAAAGTAACAGGGAAAATGGTAGTATAAACTATCATAACTTAATGTTTAGCTGTAATTAAGCAAGAAAAATTTCTTTACTATTCATAAGCAATTCTGAAAGTTAATTTCTGGCACTCCAAAGACAATGAATTGGGTTATTAAATCTAACAGAATTAGTGAACCCCCAGCATAAAAGGAAAAAATGAAGAAAGAAAGAAAAGCTGACTCCAAAAGTCTATATTACTGGAAGTTCATTGTTGACTTGCTTTGCTGTCACTTTTCTTTAATTTTTAGAGGGAATTCAATGAACGAATTTACATTAAGGAAAATAACATATTTAAGTATCAACTGTAGAAAGTCAACTTTCAAAATGCAATTGAAATATATAGTATAAAACAGTAACGAGAAAAAGGTGCGTCACAATCTCCTTTTTCTTTCCAAATATGTATAAAATATGAACCTATGTTTCACCACCCCCTTCCATTTTCATTTTCACATTGGAAGTGTTAAATGCACTTATTTGCCTCTTAATTTCTTAACTAACGACAATGCTCAAAGGTTCAAGTTCAACAAACAATTTAACACAAACATGAAAGTGGAAAACCATTCCTCTACGTTATGACTGAAAATTTGAAGCCAAAGTTAAGATTTGATGGACATATTTTTCCTCTACCTACAATGAGAAACAACAGTAGTAACTGCTCTTCATAGCAAAAGAAATGATGCTTAAACATATACCAATTCATGAATTTCAGCACTAAATCCAAGCTCTAAAAGCCGATCAGCTTCATCAAGTATCAAAACAGCAAGCTCATCCAGATGCACTGACAAAGAATTGCGTAAATGATCTATCATACGTCCTGGAGTTGCTACAACTATATCTGGCATTGATCTCAAGGCCGCCTCTTGAACCTGAAATGATTTCTAAACATCAGCATCTGCAAAATATAACGCGTAGTAGTCAAAATATAAAGAAGCCAGTATACAGAACATTTCATATGACTCCTTCCATCCAGTAAATGAGCTAACTTAGGAGCCTAACTTTGTTAGAGAGGCATTTATTGCATCTTCACTTTTATTAGTACACATACACGACAGTACCCCTTAATGTAAAGACAAATAGCATATACAAATATAAGATCTTGTTGAAACTAATTTGAGGAATACAGCAACAAACTAAAGCCATGTTTGGTTTAGCTAAAAATCAGATTTTTAATAGACTTTGATAAAAGTTAGATAAAAATTGTGGTCCTATGAAATATGTGGTTGAAAATGAGATTTAGAAGATGAGGGCCAAACAGAGGCTAAGTCACGTTCCCAATAAATTTGGGGCCAACTAAATAAAACCTTCTTCTTGACTCTTTTCAATTCATTGCTAGATGTATTAGATAATTTAAGGTGATACATTAAGAAAAAATATAAAATTAAATTGTGAATCATAAGGCGTTATATTGGGACATAAAGAAATGGGAAGGTAGCAGCAACATCAGGACGGATGGTATAGTAGTTTACATTCCGAAGATATGAAATTCTTAACTTGATTAAATAACAATAATCCTCGAAGTAGGAACTAGCAGAGAGAAACTTTAATCACTTCATAATCATATGGTAGCCCTTGGAACCCTCCCCACCCTCCGGTGTCAAGTTCTCTTCAGCCTTTAATGATTGTGTGGGTGTCTATTTATTAAGATACACAGAAGATTCCTAGCTAGTACAACATGCATTCAAATCCCCCCACCAACTAAAATTCCCTATGTTTCTCGCTTAGTAAGCAAGAACATAAATAAGATATATAGTACATTTTTGATAGAAAATAAAATCTAGATTTTAATCTAAGTCAAAGTCAACCATTAATTTTAATCACATATTTCAAGAGACTCACAACTTTGCAATCATACATTTCATCAACTTTTACCAAAATCTACTAAAAATCTAATTTTAATCTCTACCAAACAGGGTCACAAGTGTTATCACTAACTTAGGTTGATAATATATGAACATGGTTTTCTTTGGGGCTGAAAAAAGCCCACCTTAAGAGTGAGACAAGTAAAGTATGCCTCAAGGTGTTGATAGTGAGGCAATTTTTGGACGTGTACACCTCTGATGTGTGAGACACAAGGCACGAGTTCCTTAATTCATCAACCTTGTTTACTTTTTTTACGTGTGGGTACACAGAACATATAAATTCTATTAAACTACTCATTGCCCACTAAAACATTAAGAAATTGTGTTTCCTATAAACCCACTTCGGCAATAGTCACCACCCCACCAACCATAACAATAGTTTCTTTTTTGTTGCTTCATATTTTTTTTCTTCTTCTGTTTGCACATTTTAAATCTTACTATTATGAATTTTGAAGATTATTTATGATTTATTAAGAGCTTGTTTTCATTTTAATTATATTTTTGACATTTTTTGTGTTTACGGTGACTGATTGAGAAGGCTTAATGAAGGAATAACGCACAAGTACCTGAACATTGTGTATGAGAATACAGCAAGAAGCCGAACTCAAGAAATAAGGAGATGCAAGTGATGTAGATTCACATTTAATGCAACTGATATACAACAGAGTTCGATAATGTAGGGACGTCCAATAATTTTTATAGTCAATCCTCCATGTGAAGGCATTTGAACAGGTCAAAAAGGAATTCTCATATTCGAATACGAACCTTTGTTGAAAGACCACCAACAATCAAACAACATCTGATCTCTGTCATAAATTGGGCAAGTTTCATAATCATGCTATGAACCCTGAGAAATAAAAAGAGAGAAACCAGATAATGAATTGACTAAACAAAATAACAGAGGAAATCAAATTGAAAGCAAACATTAGTTCCAAGAAACTTTCAAGATGTGATAACTTGAGTGTACCAATTTGGTTACCCAGTTTCGCTTTGTTAAGATCTTTCTGTGTGACCATTGAATTTCCACTACCCAGAGGAACAGAAACCTAATGTTAGGCTATTTTTAAAACTGGAAATGAAATCAGCAAATATGTATATGTACTTTAACCAATGTTCAGCATCTGAACGCTTCCACATGTAACCACTTCAAATCTTAAAAATATTAGAATTTTGCAGTCTCTTCACTCTGTTGTGAATGGGTGCAAATGCAGAAATACTATTCCAAATTCATTCCATTAAAAATTTTTCAACATGGAGGAGATAAAGAAACATCAAAGTGTAATAGCTTGTTTGGGAGAAATTATAAGCTATCCATGTGCATGCATAGTACGTTATCCATGTCCTCTGTACTTCTTTGTGCTTATCATCAGAAGAAGATATAATTGTGTGGTCCATAATGCCAAAAGTTAAAATGTACTTACCAGAAACATGTATCCAAAGAGAAACATATTTAAACAACAAACTGAGGTACACACAAAATAACTTAAAGTGGCACTTACTGGACGGCCAACTCCCTTGTTGGTGTAAGAATGAGAACTCTAATAGCAGGCCTATTCTTTGGACGATATAATAATCTCTCCAACGTTGGCAGAGCAAAAGCAGCAGTCTGCATGGTAAAGAACGATAAAATCATATCTTATATAAAAACCCCAACTTTAAGACAAAAACATAAAGCCGCATCCAAAAATATCTTAAAAAGATATAAAATGTTCAAAACAAGAAAAAGATGAGCACAATACTGTCACTATCACAATCAACCAGCACTACTTATTGCAAACAAATAAATACTATTGTCATCAGCTCATTATGTAATTTACCTTTCCAGAACCAGTAATAGCACTCCCACATATATCGCGCCCAGTTAAGGCCAATGGAATACAAGCAGCCTATGATAAAAGAAAAGGGGGAAAAAAACATTAATTTGAATCACGAATAGCTAAAATACCAGAACTCATAATATCCAGGTTCAAATGATGAAGGATAATTTGAAAAGAACAACCGAAAAACTAATTACGAACCTGGATTGGGGTGGGCTTACTATAGCCCAAAGCTTCACAAGCCCGAAGCAACGGCCTGGAAAGATGCAGCTCCAAAAACGAATTTGCATGGAATGACACTCCTTCCACCGGCGAAAAGAATGACTTAGAATCGTTCCCACTTGTTGTCGGATCGCCATCCTCTTCCTCCTCCTCGTCCGGCCTGTACTCCTCCTAAACAAGCAAAAAAATGGCAATAACAAGAACCATAATTATTCCAACAACCACTCCCCAGTCAATACACAAATTTGATTTTATTAATCTAAATTGAATCAAAAGGATATTATTTGTTACTTGATAGTGGGGTTCCGATTCCGAATCAGAATTTTCTTCAGAGTCGGTATTGGTGGTTGGGATAGGGTGGCGCAGGCGGGCATTGGAAATTTTTTCGTCAATGGAGGTGGTGCTGCGCCTGAAGTGTTCATCAGCTACTGATTCAGAGTAGGAAGAGAAATCCCATGGCGACTGCGATTTTTTGTTTGGCCGAGTTTTTTCGTCTTCCGACTCAGCTTCTTCTGCTTCTTCTTCATCTAGTTCATCAGATTGGCTTTCGCTATCACTTTCAAGTTCGATTTCTTCATCACTGGGTGGTTCAAACAAGAATTTTTCCTCAGCCATGAGAGGCGGGTAGAATTGGCGATTGGCGATTGGCGGTATATTTTAGGGCTTATGTTTCGCCCAAAGCCCTAATACCTTAAAAATGTAACTTTTTAATATAAAATTTATTTTAGCGCACATAAAATTATTGTTCTTGAAAATAATAATTACTTTCTTTTTTCTATTTTAGGATGGTCTCGTCCTCTTTTAAAAATCTTTCTAAATTTGGTTTTTCATTTCCTGATTTGAGATTTTAATGAAATTCATTAAAATTTACGTATACATTGAAATTTTCATGAAATTTAATGAAATTACTTAATATTTAGACCTCCTCAATAATTAATAAATTTATAAAGATTTCATTAATATATGAATTTTAAAAAAATTTGATGAATTTCAAATTTAAAAATATATATAACCAAATATTTTAAAATTTCACAAATTTTGACGAGATTCTTTTAGAATTTGTGGAAATTCATTTAAATCCAAAAAATTCATTAGAATTTATAATTTTTTAAAATTCAACAAAATCTTAATTGAGGACCCATCTTTTAATTTATTTTAACATGAATGAAAATATTTATTCAAAAACTCTTTTTCATATAATAATAATTTTTAGTCTTCGAAAAGTACACTTTTTAACCTTTGCCAAACATTCCGAAGGCATTTTCCTTACCATCTCTGTATAGAAAAATCCTAACTCTTAACTACGTAAGGAGAATTTGTTGATCATCTTTTTGAGGTCATAACCACAGAATCCGAAAAGTAGACGATCGGACATTTTTTCCTCCAGGCATCTTTAGAAGTATAAGGACCAAATGAACAGTCTCAAGCATTCATGGTAAATTTTGTAGCTGGCGGAATAAGTTACAGTATGTCATTGTACAGAAAGGAATCACATCTCACCGGCAGGATCATTTTATTATTTCGAAATAGAGGTGTAAATAAGTATTTGATTTTTCGTGTAAAAAAAATATTATTTTAACTAATTTCTGAACAGAATTCGATCGGCACTAGAATATAATGGTGGCAAACAGGCCAAACGGTTCGTCGGCTCGGCTCGTGAAAAGTTGACTCGTGGAGCGACTTAGGGACGAGCCTTTCTTTTTAAAAAGGTTTATTTTATTAAAAAAAAATTTGGAAAATGAACAAGCTCGCGAGCTCAGCTCAGCCCACGAGCCACGAACTCACGGGTCGGGCCGAGCAAAGCTCCGCTCGTGAGAGCACAATGAGAGCTCATACACAGGCTCGGCTCATTGTCACCTCTACTCGAATACCATGAAAATTGAAGATTCAGAACTCAAATAACACGAACAAGGCCTAATTGATTGGTCTTTTGATTTTCTTACATTATTTCAAATCACTACATGTTCGTTTGATTTGTGTTTTAACTTTCAATTTTGAGTTCATTTTTAATTTTCTGATTTGAGGATATGTGCTAAAATGGCTAAAACGCGCATATTTTGTCATTTTGAAAAATTACTTTCAAAACAAAAAATTAGAAAACACGTTTACTTTGAAATTTTGTAAAATAGTTTTATGACATTTTATTCTAAGAAGTTTGATTATTCAGTAAAATAAAATAATTTATATTAATATATTATCAATTAATATAAAAATTTTAAAGTCGGTGAATTTTACAATATTTTTTTCTCGTTACAAAAATAAAATAAAAATAAATTATAAATTAAGTTCAAAATATATGAAATAAAAATAAAAATTAATGATGTGGACCAAGAATATTTTTCTATGTATTCATTTTTTATATAATCATTAAGAACTTGAGCTATTTTAATTTTTTAGTAATGATTTTTATTTTTTTAGAAATTTTTATAATTTTTTTATTATTTTTAATTTTATTTTTTTGAATTTTAGTTAAGATTTTTTTTATTTTTTTATATATTAAAATTTTATTTGGTGGAATTTAATATTTTTTTTCATTTCTTTAATTTTATTTATACACCTGTTTTTCATATTTCGAGTGTTTTCAAAAATTTCATTGAAAATGCTCAAAATTTAAAAATGCGTTTTGAGTTTTATGTTATAAGTTTATTCTTATTTTTTAAAATGTATTTTCAAAAATATCAATTAGATAAAATGCTTTTTCGATATTTTGTAAAATTGAAAATTAAAAACAACTTAAACAATAAATCAAACGCACCCCACCCCACTTCCCTGCAAATTTTTAGGAATAAAGTATTATTTTAAACTTAGTTTGATCTGTTGCCGATGTGAAGTTAATTTTATTTGGTTGCCAATGTAAATAGATGACAACATTTCTATCCCGTTGGAAATATGAATGAATATAATTAAATATTTGTTTCACAAAATATATAATTATTTACAAATAATTAAATTTTATTTTCAAACCTACATTCCAATTTAATCACAAGTATTATTACATATATATAACTCATATCTTTCTATTTATAAATTAAACCGTCTAAAATATCTTCTTAAACAAAGGTTAACTGCGCCATTGTGCCTATGCATTATATATGTTTATTGTGGTCAATGCTATATCAAATATAACCGAGTAAATGTTCAAAAAAATAAATATAAGATAAATTGTCCACTAGATTTGAGAGTTCGGGCTTATACCCTCTTATGCTTGAATAATAAAGAGAAAAAGCTGAGCCTCCGTATGGGAGAATTTATAAACGGTTTTATTTATAAATAAATAAAATGAATTCTGAATAAATAGATAGTACATATGGACCTATTGAATCGCACGTTTCTTAATATAAACGGTTTAGTTTCTCAATCAACAAACTCGTACTACAATAAGTCACTTTTAAAGAAAAATTGATCAGAATGAAATAGTTTATGAGATATGAGACGTTCTAACTAGAATGTAGTCAGCTAATACTAATTCTAGGCAAGCTTTCTACCCAATTCTATTGGTTTTCCCCTTAGCAATATAGGACAAGTTATTTACCCTTTTTTCTAAGGTTTAGGTGGTGATTATATTGCTTTAATTATATCTTTAATTCCTTGACTCATTAGCTTAGTGTTGAAGAAATTCATGGTCAACTTCTTAACTATGATTATCGTCTTAAGTTGTAGATTGCATCGCATAGTATCAACTTTTTCCCAACCAAATCTCACCTCATTTCAACAAAGCATCTTAGAGCCATCCAAGCTAAACCTCATTTCGCAGTCCAAGCATACCTTTACCAATCATTTCCCAACCAAAACCACAATGTCAATTGTGGTAAATTTGGTCATTTAGCATTCATGGAGGACTAATTTTAGTTCCCAATCACAAATTTTGGTAACTTTTCTATGGCAACAATGATGGCCTCAATGAACCCCCACCTCAGCTACTGCAGTTAATTCATGGTAAATGGACTCCGGAACTACTTACCCCCACACTCTATATGTCAATGTCATGACCAACATGATGCCATATTAGGGTCATGATCAAGTGATGGTAGGTAATGGGAAGTGCATTAGTATCTCTAATCTTGTTCTTCATCATATGATTAACACATAACGTGGAAAATGATCGAATGAATTCAAAAGAATTGAACGAGGAGCCGTATGAAGTGAAAATATCATGTACGGTTTCCCTGAATCTGTTGTAGGAAATAGATAATATACAACTTCGATTTGTCAATTATATTCTTCATAGAAATCGCAAACCGATTCTAGAAATTTTTCATACAGGTATTCAATTTGTTCGGACTTGTTTAGTATTAAATAAAAAATTTCAACACGGTTAATTATTATGACCAAACCATGTTACGATAATAAAGCCTTAGTTGATTTTCATTCTACTTTTTTCCTTTTGAAAGGCTTAACGTCGAAGAAGTGCTTCTTCATGGTCTTCTTCACGTTTTCCTTTACAAACTCCACAACTCTCTAACCTAGTATATGTCCATTCAAGTACTCTTTCTGGCGTCTCATTCATTCTGCTAAAGCAAATCTCTGGCATTCTGGATTGAGGCGTCCTTCCTTTGAAATAGTTATTCTTAAATTTTATAACAATACCAGATAATAGTGCGAAAAACTTCTTGTCGATTGTTAAAATTTCGCAAGTGTACGAAATGTGAACAAGTATTAAAGTGGACACGAGTATAGATCCCATGAGAAATAAGTATCCAGTATAGTTTTCAGTTAACTTAACCCTATTCAAATATAAATGCAATTAATTAGATGATGATGATGATGATGATGATGATGATATTAGCAACCTAAATTACTAGCTAACATAACTTATCTAACTAATCTAATAGGCAATTAATTGAACAAACACTGGGATCTATACCCCTTACATTCATCCATCTTCATATCTATTCCACAAATTACATTTGGTTATGAAGATCGATATTCCTATCATGTTCAATAATCTCTCCTGAGTATAATCAAACATATCTTAACATATGACGTGACAATATCCGTTTCTCAAATGCGAAGTTGCATTAAATCACAAGAATATCAATTGGATCATGCAAAGCATGCATGTACATTTATTTCCAATGACTCTCTTCTAATCCATGGAATATGTGCATAAGAACCACCTAACTTCCTCCCTCTATTGTAGATGAAAGAACACACTTATATTATATGAATTAGGTCAAAATCCTTGCTCTAATTGATTTCCAAAAAGAAATTGATTAAAATAATGAAAATAGATTTTCCTAGAGGATCAACATGTGCGATCGCCTAGGCACACAAAATTGCTTTCTGCTTCCAAATGTTTGGTGGATGCCATTGCAAAACTCAAGGGCTTGCAAATTGCAAGACTTTAGTTCTCAGACAGCTCCATTTTGATCTCAATTAATTTCTTAGTCCCTTCTTATAGTTCATCTTTAGTACTTCATCTTTAAATCTTTATAATTTAATCCTCATCATTTCTTAATCATCCGAATTGATCCTTTAGAGAGTTTTCAATTAAGTCCCTGAACTTTTTAAATATTGTATTTATCTCTCGAAAATTGTGAATCTCATCCTATTGTCTTCCTAAATCTTCTAATTGATCAATTGCAATCCAGGAGATTTTTAATTGCTCCGTGTAAATTCCAATTACGCTCTAAAATGCATGTTCATGTCAATTGCATCCAACTGACTTCAAATCGGGTTCTTACGATTGACATATTTACTCCTAAATTAGGTATATATCTACTCAATTTACCATAAATAACCAAGTAAAGAAGCCCATAAGTGCATAATATGCGCTTATTAATAGTTCAATGAGTTTTGTCATTTTTGTAAGGTCCGCCAACTAGGAAAAATTCTCATATTACCATTCTGTCTCTAGACCCCTTTAACCTTTGAACTTGTTATATGGATTATTTCATATATTTCTGCGTTCTATTCACTTAAAATAAAATATGAAACTCATTTTAACTTTATAAATTTTAGATTAATTTATTGCAACGTCGAATTTATACACGTTGGGTGGTACATTAGTTAGTCGGGTGTCTAAGTTACAAAAGATAGTTGTTCTTCCAATTACTGGGCTTGAGAATGATTGTAGTCTTTCTGGAAGAATTGTGTTACAAGTATGGGCAAAGTATGTTGCATTACGACAGTCAGAGTGCTACTTAAAAAAGAATCATGTTTATCATGCAAGAACGAAACATATATAGGTTTGTTATCACTTCATAGATCAACTTTGGAGTATGGAATCTTAATACTTGATAAGATTCAAAGGAGTCAGAATTCAGTTGACACGTTGGCAAAGGTTGCTCCAATCAAGGAAATGAAGTTGTGTGCAAATTCAGTTAGACTTTCCTCTTGATAATTGAGTTGTAGTTGTTGTTGCAGATTATCCACTGATGGCAGATTAGTTTCCAAGCGAGAGATTGACAAGTTGTGGAGTTTAATTATTGTCATTGTGCATAGTAGTACGCAGATCGACCTCCACAACGAGGTTGACGTGGAGGTCCTACCCCCTTTTCCGGGTGACCTCCAAACCAAAATTTCATTAAAGATAATTTAAGAATTTGTATCCTTGTTAATTTTGTTTTTACCTTAATTTGTCTTATAGATAGAGAGTCGTCATTAATATTTTGTATTTACCATCATAAAAGAGAGAGAGGTCACGGAAGATATGATGTGTTATTTTCTCTTGTGAACTTCTTTTCTTGATAATAAATTAATGTAACGACAGAAGAGAATGTAATCTCACATTGAAACTAACTTCTATAAATCTTGAATATCTTTATTTCTTGCTGCAAATTGATTACTCTCGGTGCAACATAATTATAATTTTCAATTTTCAACATGACAAAAGCACTTTCTCAAGAAGATATTTTTAAGCTCAAGGAGCAAGTATTATGCACGCTAAGCTCGAGAGGATGTCGAGAGTAGGCAGTCATATTACTTGAATTATCTATTTCATTAGATTGTGACTTCGTAGATATAACACTTTTAAACTTTTTTTTTTTTTTTTGTTGGTACCGTCTCTTTCTTGGTGAGAGTGGAGTCAATTAGCTTGTGGAAAATCATCCAGGTAACCTTGTCACCAATTTATATATAAGAGCACAAGCATAAATTTTATAAGTAAACCAATGAGTTTTAAAATGAATAATTTTGTGAGGGTCAAAATTGGAGAATAGTTTCTTATTTGATAGTAAAATACAAGTAACTTTCAAAATTATTATTATTATTAATATTGTTGTTGTTGTTGTTGTGTTACTTAAAAGTAAGAAAGTAACATATCCAAACTTGTTCGAAAATGAAAAGTGCTTTTTTAAAGCTTAGCTTAGAACATGCACCAATGGCATCTTGATAGTAGGACAACAGGACTTACGATCTACAGCTCATTGAGCTAAAAATCTGAGCTTATATTTTTACTGTAGGTTTTTTGGAACTCCAACTCGTGAGGAAATAAAATGTATGAATCCAAATTATACTGAGTTTAAGTTCCCACAAATCAAGGCCCACCCTTGGCATAAGGTTACGATCCTCATCTCTCTTCTGAAGTTCTCATGCTAATGCTTTTGCATGCATGCTATATTGTTTTATTTGTCATTTCTTCCTCGCAGAGATTTTCAACAAATGAACACCTTCTGAAGCTGTGAATCTTATATCAAGACTTCTTCAATACTTACCAAATTAGACATAATCATCTGAACAACAAAGTTTCTTCTTTCTATTCTCAGACATTTTCCATCTTTGTGCTAAATCTACTCATTATGCATACATGTCTAATGGAATTCATATCCTAGCTGCATTAATTAGAAATCTTGAAATTTCCATTTGTGGGAGATTTGATTCGTTGGATTATGCTCTACATTTATATCTTACATACAAATACACTTGAAGCTCTAAATTGAGAAGAAATTATATACAGATACAAACTTGAAGCTCTGAATTGAGAAAAAATGAAGACTTTATTAGAACAGAGTTTTTACATAGAGAATGAGGAAGACGATGAGTAGAAGGCATGTGACAACAGTGAAGATTTGAAGACCCGAGGTATAATTATCTGAGGGATGTTGATAATTACCTAATTAAATTTTCTGCCTCCGGGTTTTCATTAATTCATCATCAAATGGTTGCAGTAAGTTTCTTACCTCATATTAAGACCTATGAATTGCTAATTACAAAAAGTTATCTTGGCTTTGAGCTGTCTTAATCGTCATCTACTATCTCAATTGATTAATTATTAATCAAATCGTTTCCAATTACAGAGTTGCACTTAAAAAAAATTTATTATGCTGGTGTTTGAAGTTAGTGTCTTCAAATTTTATCGATTGCGCTGATTGATGTCAGTATATTCACCTGATAAGGAAAAAAGAGGGAGAAAAAGATGGTGAAGATGAAAAGAACATAAATAAATGTATGAGTTGAAATGGATTTAGATATTCTTATTTGTGAACGAATTTCGCATTCTGATTATTTTTATATATGCAGGATTTGCCTTGAACATTTCCATGCCATCTGACCTGCTCTAGATGAGGACGACGGAAATGCTTTGAGTCATTTATTTACAGCTTATGCTAGGCATAGTCCCTCTGTTCGCTCATGTTAGGTATTTATAGATTCATAGGTTATTGCATTTAAGAAATTAGGGAAAATCCCTTTAGTATTGAGGTTGGGAAAGTGCCTGTGGCATGCCGCTCTCATTAGGAGCTTTCTCGTTGGCTGGCCAAGCTAAAAGGTGGCCAAGCCTTCTGTAAATGAGTCATGTAAGTGGCTTTTTTTATTCTTCTTTTGAAATTTTGAAGTTTATAAATTATAATCATGCCATTAATGACCAACATTTGTCGATGGTTACGTGTCCCATTACTTTATGTGAAGTTTCGTCCTCAAAAGTTAAGTTTGCATAAAATTTAATTTGAAGTTTCGTCCCATCTTTTTAACTACGGAATTGTGGAAGGGTAGAATCACAGTTTAATTGTTGATCCTTTTCATCTGATAGTAGACAGAAAATTTTCAAGCTCATTTTTGTCAGTTCTTTAAAGATCGACATTACTTGGATAAAGAATGGGGAAACTACTTCTCTATGAGTAGAGAAAGAAAAATTTCTTTTCCTTACAATTTTTTTTTTTTTTTGTAAATTAGTTGATTAAATTTCCTACTTACATAACTCAATCCTCATAGGGAGCAGGAAGTGAAGTCATTTTAGAGCTAATCATATTTTCTTAGTTACTGTAATTTGGTTGCTTCATTTTGTTCGCCTTCGTTCCGATGAAAGTAATTAATTTTTTGGTACTCGTTGATTTCACGTTTAAAATTAAAAATTATCATAGTTCCAAGGCATTTAAACAGCTTTCTTTATTGGTTTCTGTAAAAATAGGCATCGTGAGAATTAACACTTGTCGGGTTGGATATGGAGCTGGAAATACTGTCTTTGCTTTGCTTGCAGCATCCCCAGATATATTTATATGCCTGTGATTTTTCTCCACGTGCAATGAAATTGGTTAAGTGTAGATTTCTTGTTTGCTCTTGCAACTTTTTTAAATGATGATAATAAATCTTTCATTTCAAGTGTTTCCTAACTCCTCCAATGTATTGCACATGAAGCACAGAATCTACAATAATGTAATCAACAAAAAGGTCAGACGGCGCCAAATAATTCGGATCTTCAACAAGTTTTGAAAAATCTACAATCTTTACGCTAATAAAAATACAATAAATACAAAACTCGTGCAACGCACATTACAACGACTAGTGTTATAAAAAGCCTAAAACAATTCAAACCCACTACTAAAAAGAAAAAAAGAAAAAAGAAAAAAGGGCCCAAACCAATATTACTTCATCTTCTTCAATACCTCTGCATCATACTGCTCCTGCACCATTTCAATCGTCGGGTCTACTACTGCCAGCTGCGGATTGCCGTTTCCAAAATACAAAAGTTCCGCTGATCCAGCATCGGCAGCCACTCCCTCGCCGGATGCTGGGTCCGCCCCTGTATAAGATGCTAAGACGGGATAACTCCTGATTTGAACTTCGGCTCAAGACGGGGTCGAAATACATGTTGAAAATGGTGGGGTATGGAATCATTTCAAAGAATTACATATCTGTGAATAATGTTTGGATTTGCTGTATAAATTTTAGTATTTGTATATTTAAATATGAGTTATAATTGAGATGGATGATTATTTGTTTTCCTTTTTGGTTGATGAGACTCGTGATAATTGTATAAGGGAATAAATGATAGTTGTTTTGAGGTTTGTTGACAAAAGTGGGGAAGTGAAGGAGCATTTTTTGGCATTTTCCATGTCACTGNGAAATACATGTTGAAAATGGTGGGGTATGGAATCATTTCAAAGAATTACATATCTGTGAATAATGTTTGGATTTGCTGTATAAATTTTAGTATTTGTATATTTAAATATGAGTTATAATTGAGATGGATGATTATTTGTTTTCCTTTTTGGTTGATGAGACTCGTGATAATTGTATAAGGGAATAAATGATAGTTGTTTTGAGGTTTGTTGACAAAAGTGGGCAAGTGAATGAATGTTTTTTTGGGCATTTCTCATGTCATTGTTACTTGTGCCAAATCATTGAAGGATGTCATTGATACAATATTTTCTACACATGATAAATACTAGTGACGATATAAGATTATGGACAATGAATTATTATTAAATTCTAGAGAATCTATTTGTTTCAATAAGAATAAGCATCAAAGAAAAATCATGAATTTTATCATGCATTCACACTGTGATTGTTACGGATAATTACAAGTTAGACCCAGTTTCTGACCCCATTTCGAGCCCTAATAGATTAGGTTACAAGTCAAGTATTACGTGGAAGGCCCAAGACTATACAAATTCTGTGGGCCCATAATTTCATGGGTTTCAATTTTGGGAAAATTTCATATCTAAGAGATTAAATATGATCCATTTTAAAATTAAGATACAATGTTTAAACTCTAAAAAATAAGATATTAATTAAATTTTACTTATGAAATAACTAATTAAATATATATTTTATTAATTAAATATATTAATATCGCAATTTTATATATTTTGGTCACGAATCAAAATTTTATAGGTCACAAATAGTATTTCACGATGTATTGGATAGAATTACCCTCCGTTTTTTTCCCCTTCCAACACTTAATATTGTGATCAATTTTACGAAAATTTAAAGTATCCTTTCTTTCCCTTCCACCACTTAATATTGTGACGATTTCATGAAAATTTGAATTATCGAACATCATCTATAATTATGACAATACGTATTATTTAATAAATTTGTCAGCATCATGCTTAACTGGCATTTTGTTGCATTAATTAGGTTGGACACGAAATTTGGCTGGACTTGAAGGACCACTTGTGGAAAGGGTGTCGGAATTTCTCGATTGTTCACACCACCCGTATTAAGTTATTTTTTCATTTAAAACAATTAAAATTTTGTATTAATATTGATTAAAATTAATTAAGTCTCGATCAAATTGATAGCCTCATCACTATAATAAATATTGGTAACAAGTTTTTATTCGACTTACTTAATTGTCGATGAATATACACATACACAATTGTACAAAAAATTCATTTGGCGGTACCAACTTTTAAAGTTAGCAAGATAATGACACAATTATAGTGATTGGTGATATAATGGTACGGTGCTTACAAAAGAAATGCAATTATGCCAAAACTATTGCAAATGATAACGCCATAGTTTTATCAAGTTTAGTAAAGTAAATTTCATATGTTGATCATTGAATTTTAACATTACTTGCAATTAGATCACTAGGTTTTTATTCGGGGCAATTACACCGCTGAACTTTACTTCCAAATGCCTGAAAAGGCATTTTGTAAATTAATATTATTATTAGACCAATAAATAAATAAAATAATGCATACTAAAAAACTAAAATAATAAATACGATAATTACTTAATAATTTTCACAAGTAGAAAATTTTCAAGTTTTAAAAAATTAGACAATTTCTAATTTTCAAATTAGACACTTCCTACTATAATAAATTGGATCGAATCGCTAATATAAATAAAATAATTATTATTTCGAAATTATCAAAAATATGTTATTTTTCGTAATATAGACAAAAATCACTAGCTAAACTTGGTTGAAATTAATTTTTATCACGTCCATTTCTAATATAAAACAAACCGAGACAGGAGGAAGTATGTATATAATAGTAACGTGTTTGACATAATAAGAAATAATCGTTCGTGCTATACATAATAAATTTACATAATGATTTACATACATGTGATGTTGTGAGATATGTTTGAGTCAGTATTTATTCAACGAAATAAATAATAAATATTTTTATCAATCTTTTTTTTTTATAACTTATTTGTATGTAAGCTATTACGTAACTGCTTATTTTCAAAAATAATTGTGACCAAGTTTAATAAGTAAATTTTTCACTATATATAATTAATTTTGAAAAATAACAATATTTTTGTCAAATATTTTTTGTATAGTTATAAATTACTTATTTATTATTAACGATTGGAATCTAGTTGTATTAAATTCTCAAACCTTAAAAAAATTGTGCAAATTTAAATTTTTATCCTTAGATCATTATCGTACAAATATATAAAGCCCTTGCGGGTATTAAATATTATAATTCGATTTAAATATGTCCTAAAAATTATTAATACAATAATACATTCTCATAAATATTGCGGTGATATGTAAACAACGAGACGAATTTGCAAATTAATTAACGGATTTAATCTTGATTAAGAAAGTAATATACCCCACTCAATTTGTCTTCATAGTGTGGACAATTTGGAAAAGTAAGTCAACCTTCTGTACTTCATAAAAAGGTCCAAAAAGTGAATCTTTTCATATGATTATGACCCTGCAGAGCAAGAAAAGTAGCTACTTATAATTTCTCTCATAATTTTCTTTACTCAACTGAGAAGTCACCACCTGTTCATTGTCAAGCTTGCAGTTTTATGGGTATGGTGGGCGGCTGAGAAGAAATTTTGAGACAGACAAATCAAGAAAATTAAGAGGAATTTACTTTAGATCTGGGGTCACTAGAGTTGTGAGGGTGGTATTGTGGTCCATTTCATATACACACTTCAAAGTAACTTGTTTTTTCTTGTTCTTTATGCTTGCATTAAAAAAAAAGGAAAAAAAGAATCTGAGGTTTTCTTTGAATTTTAGCCTTGTTTTCTTGGGCTGTAAGAGTATTTGAGTTTTTGGAGGGTTACTTGATACTGTATGGGGATTTGCCTGAGCAACCAAATCAAGGCTGCGAGCCCTTCTCATACTGGTAAAGTTATTTTTTGAATAATGTCTTGCTCCATGTTATTGTTTCAGTTTTTCGAATATGGGCAAGCTTCAACTCCTTTTAGGGTCCGTTTGGCTGGACTTTTGAAAATGCTTGCTCTTGATCTTGTATGGATAATTTTCTGGAAGTCCGTTGTCGGGAGCGGAAGGTGGTTTAAGTAGTTTCCTCACGAAAGTTTTCTACAAGAAGCAGAGAAGTAGAGGTCCCATCGATCGGGCCCTTAATCAATATGAACCTGTTTGTCTTTAGTTGTTTATATGATTTTTTGTTCATTTATCTTGTTGATTAGGTCATGTACCACCTCCACTATATCTTTCTGCTCTGTGCTATAGTTGCTAAGATTCGAATATAGATGGAATATGTGAGCTGCAAATGAAATTACAGTTCATATCCTCTGCATTTGCTGAGTTAAGGGTAATTTGTCTTAATTTTCCACTGAACCTGCCAAGAAAGAACAATAAGATAGGGTCAATTTTTATCTACTGGTTTATCCACATGCTCGTGCTTGAAGTATTAAGAATTTGGCAATGAAAAGTGATGATTTTGAATTTGTGATATGTAATTCTATTATAATTAAATTTTATTTTTTGACCAAACTGGATAATATATGTAGGTGTTATTTCTTGTAAAAATGTCAGTGAAAATGGGGCAGAATTAAGTAATTCAAGCAGCAAGGCCTCATCTGCTTCTATACCCTCGACTCCTTGGGGTGAGGGTGAGATCTTGCAGTCCCCCAACTTGAAAAGCTTCACATTCAGTGATCTTAAAGCAGCCACAAGAAACTTTCGCCCGGACAGTGTATTAGGGGAAGGGGGTTTTGGTTCTGTTTACAAAGGATGGGTCGACGAACACTCACTTGAAGCATCAAAGCCTGCGGTTGGGATGGTGATAGCTGTTAAGAGGCTAAACCAAGAAGGGGGGCAGGGTCACAGGGAATGGTTGGTATGTATGATTTTCACCTTAAACTTTTCAACTTTATCAAGAAGTAAGTCAATTTTGTAATTCAAAATCATATTCACAGTTGAAAACATGTCATGGCATAGTCAAGACTCCGATGTACTCGGAAATTTGTTAAGCATATTTGTCACTTAATTTTGTTAAGCATGGAGATTTTGTTAAGCATATCTGCCGAATAATTGTGAGTGATATGCATTTGCTTGAAGTAGCATTTGACAATTAATGGCTGCATTTAAAATATAATGCAAACATACAGCTGTGATGGCAATAACGTGAATTAGCAGTTGTACACTTTGATAATTTCCTTTTCATTGATAAGCTTTACTTTTGAATTTTCAGGCAGAAATTAACTATCTTGGGCAGCTTCACCATCCTAATCTTGTGAAATTAATTGGTTACTGCTTGGAGGATGACCACAGAGTTTTGGTTTATGAGTTCATGCCCAAGGGTTGCATGGAGAACCATCTATTCAGGAGTGAGTTCAGTGTACCCCCTTATGCATACCATGATGTAATAACTTAGTGAATATTGCCGAATGTGGAATTCTAGTTGACATGATGGTTTTATATCGAACTAGGAGGTTCTTACTTCCAGCCACTTTCCTGGAGCCTAAGAATGAAAATTGCTCTAGGTGCTGCAAGAGGACTTGCATTTCTTCACAGTGCTGACACTAAAGTAATATATCGAGATTTCAAGACTTCTAATATCTTGCTTGATTCGGTAAGTATAATCTTGCTTGTTCTAGTGTTAACCATTTCATTTTTCAGCATGGTTTATATTCGACTTTACTTCTTTTGAATGGTTAACATATAATTTTGCTTCTTGTGATTTTGATCGGCAGAACTACAATGCGAAACTTTCCGATTTTGGGTTGGCAAGGGATGGGCCAACTGATGATAAGAGTCATGTCTCAACTCGAGTTATGGTCACAACTCGAGTTATGGGAATTTATGGATACACTGCTCCTGAGTATCTATCCACAGGTACTCATGTCATGATGCAGTTTTCTCCCTAGAACTTTGCTTGACTAATAAGAGTTCATCAATTTACTGGGTTTTGCTCTAATTTGCATTTGTAATTCATTAGTCGAATAATGCATGCTATCCTAATAGACCTTTTTCATTTTGTGCTTTTGGGGAAGGCCAGGCCATTTAACTGTCAAGAGTGATGTATACAGCTTTGGAGTGGTACTTTTAGAAATTATATCTGGTAAGAAAGCAATAGACAAGAATAGGCCATCGGGGGAACGTAATCTGGTTGAATGGGCAAAACCTTATCTTATCAAAAAACGTAGAATGTTGCGTGTTCTAGACCCCCGTCTTGAAGGCCAGTACTCAACCAGTCAAGCCTTAAAGGCCGCTACCCGTCAATGCTTATGCATGGAACCCAAGTTGAGGCCAAAGATGAACGAAGTCGTAACTTCTTTAGAACAGGTTCAATAGTTGAAGAACACTTCAAAAATTGATCAAAACATTCACAAATCTAATCAACATGGCCAACTTCACAAGGAACATAGGTCATACCGAAGCAGTGCTGAAGAAACTCGTGGAGTAACAGCTTATCCCAGACCTTCAGTGTCCCCTCTCTGCGCGTAAGAGAAGAAACAGAGGCATGGCATAGTTAATTGGATTAGAATGAACTTCTTTCCAGATAACTATATTTTCAAAAGCACGTATAGTTTTTATTGTGGCGATATGCTTTTGTACTCAATAGGACAGCGTTCTGGTTTATGATGAGCACGTTATAGGATGTTTTTAGTATTGAAATCTTAATTTTGTCAAAAATATGTATGTTTTTGAGGATGTTCATCCACGAATGTCAAGAATCCTAGTTAGCTGAATTGAATGTGTTAATTCTTTATCCAATTTCTTGTTAGAACTAGTTATCTACCCATGCAATGTATGAGTTTTGTTATTTTGAAACTATTATTAGCGTGTTTAATTTAGCCTCTGTGGAGTGGTGCATGATAGATCTCCAAAGGTTTATAATTTTTGTAAGGCAATAGTCCTTAGATAAGAGAAAACAAATGTCATTGGTAAAAAATTCGAAAGCTACAAATAGCTGTACATCCACAAAATGCTCAGTCAGAGGTTGAGTAAAAAGAGGCTTCTTGTATTGCAGGAAACATTGCACACTTGAAAGTGTTCTAAGAAAGATGAAAGCAAGCAAACCGAAATGAACTGTTAAACACAATATTACTAATGCTAAACAGAGAACATGACATTTATGACCAACAAAGTTACTACAATAACGTAGTAACACACAATAGGCAGAAGGAATCCAACAATATTTAACTTCCTTTGCTCATAAACCTTCAAGCTCTGAACCTTTTGCGCCACTTCCATTGGTCATTTCTCTTTATTTATTGGTTTTCTTCTTCTGCGCTACTTCTATTGGTTACAGTTTTTTCTATATCTGATACAGCGAAGAGTTCATCAGTAGGTGGTTTTTGATTATACACCTCTGCCCTTTGTTGCGTCTTCTGGTTCCTCATGTTCTCTCCGACTTGCAAGAAGATCAAAAAAAGCCTTTTTATCCAACTGTGAAAAAGAAAAAGAAAAAGAAAATCTAATTCCACAATAGAATGTAATTAACATCCATATGTGTCATACCAGAGCAAATGAAAACATAACGGATGGAAGACTTTATTTATAACAGAAGATGAAACATTGGATCGATTAAAATTTATAATAGAAAAAAGAAAAGGTAGTTAGATTTATAGGCACTAATTATGCTAGACTTTTGGGATTGAGGCTCTGTTTTGATGAAAATGAGAAACAAATAACAAGAAGCAAATATCAAACAAAAACTTAGCACATCAAACTAAAGATGGAGCAAAAACTTCAGCTCCTGAGCTAGATCGAGGTTACGGAAATGCTTACCCATGATGCTCTTTTCCCTTCGAAAAAGCAGCAATAAACGAGGAACAAAATTTCTCCTGGTTCATGTTTTGGATGCCATGTTTTACTTGCCACTTTCGAGGCATATGTACAGTTCATTTTTCTCATTGCTTTGTAAACATTACGGAACTGGTCTTGAAGGGGAGCAGAAACATAGTATAGATGGTTGGGGCAGCTTAATGCTTGCTTAGAGTTATGTTTGAGCTCTTGATTAGTTGGGGAATTACCTTCGAGTGTTGAACGCCTATTGAAGAATACGTTTTGAGCCTTCTTAAAGCACTCATCATTAAATTTATAAAGAAGTCTCCTAGAACCTCATCATAGGGTAAAAGAGCATTTAAATATTTTGACATAAAAGTTCCGTGGTTGGTGACTAACTGGAAGGTGAATGTTACAGCATATGTTAGTTAAGTAAATATTACAATTCACAGAAATATAAAATGGATGACTAACGGGGTGTTGTTTATTACTTCATAAACAGTTTCACTAACTTATCAAGAATAAAGGTAAAAGTCAATAACGTTTAGGAATACAAAACGTTTAGGAATAAAGGGTAGTTTTATGGTGAAAATTGGATGAATCAGGTTGGAAAATTTCTAGTGATAACATTAAGCCTAAGCAAGACATGTTGCGCTCATTACTAAACCAGTGAAAAACATATTAATGGAGCTACGGTAAATGCCTCTTATTAAAATACAGTTAAAATATTAAAATATAATAACAAACATGTTAGCTAAGCAGGACTTTAAGAGAGTATTACAGAAAGTTAAGATATGTTCATTGCAGGTTATACAAGTAATGTTATAACAATTTTGATAGGGTATGATGGCTGATTATATCTCTAGTGAGTGTACCATATCACTTCACATTGTGAGCTAAATATTCCCTTCAAATCAGAGTTATTATTGACATTTGGGTATTTCTCTCCGCACAAGAGAACATAAATAATCATGCATTACTGATATAGTGTGGCATCTTACCTGATATTGCACACCATTGAAATTAATGGCCTATGGAAAAAGGAAAAAAATTGAACTTGCAATTTCTATTTCCTAAGCAGCCCTTCAGAGGTGAAGGGAGCTGCAAAAGAATACAAAGGTACATGAGGGTAATGAGATGTTATTCTATCCACCCACATTTCATTAAATTTTATCGTTTTCAATCTACTTTTTGTGGAAATTTTCAATCATCATCATAAGATGAGCTTCCTTGTAAAGGATAAGAAGAAGCTTGTAAAGGATAAGAAATGGTCATACTCACATGGATGTCTAAGTGTATGCATGAGCAGCTTTTCATAGCATGAAATGTAATGCCTTTTTTATTTTTGGAAATACATTCGATGAAGAGCTAATATGATAACCAGTGAACAAGGTGAGTGAGACTCAAATCATTGAAATATATTTGCCGAGTCATTTCTATTGGAAGCTATCATAGTAAATAACATAGTGCTTGGTATCATCACTGCACAAATTTTTTGAACTCACCTTGGATGCAAAGAAGGGTAACTCAATGACTGTAGATTGCACGAATGAAAATTCCTCTGGAGAAATGAAAAAATACAAGAAAGCATGGGTAATTTTTGAGACCATTATTTCAAGATTAGCATGAAGTTATTATGAGTGAAAAAGAAATAGCTCACCTGTACACTTGCCAATCATAAGGGGGTTCGTAATTGCAGCTTTTGTGGCTTTGATGCTCAAATTATAAGGCTACCTAGAAAGGTCATGTAAATGCGTTCCAATGAAGGGCATGTCTGC
>CAIGRK010237653.1:0-13235 GCA_903798315.1 Fraxinus greggii | reverse complement strand
GCACCAGAGAGAGAGAGACGCCAGTGAAGGAGTGAGGGAAGAGAACGCATTTTCCATTTTCTATTTTTGAAAGCAATTTTTCAAAATACCAAAAAGAACGCATTTTCAACTATCTCAAAATGGGTATTCAAAATACAAAACACAAAATGAATTCAAAACTCAAAACACAAAACTGAAACATAAAGAGAACAGCCCCTTAAATACTGTTATTTTGGATTTCACTTGGATTGAGAATCCTTAGCTTCCTTATTTTCTTGATTTCTTAACTACTTATTGGTGAACCATGAGGATGGTGACCTTGTTCAGTGGTCAAGTAAGGGAATTACTAATGACAAATATTTTGTCATATACTCAAGATCTGCTCAGAAGGGTTATTTTTTTACTGGAACTTGCTGTGGGTCATGAAATACATGGCTAGTAAACGAGTAAACAATGCCGCAATTTTTCTGTGATTCCATTTCTGATGGTTCCTGCATCAAACCATTACTCCCAATAAAATTGCAGATTTTATTAGTAAGGGAAACTTTCATGATAATTCAAGAAATAGGAACATGCCTCTCAATTGCTTGATCTGTTATCACTTTCGAAGCACATTGATGGGGATATTCTTATGCCTTCTGAAAGCATAAAATAGAGAGATAAGAGTGACAATGTGGAAAAGTGTACTATAACATCATATACGTGTTTCTATGAAGCATGTTCATGCCAAGGACTAAGTGTTGGTTTCCGGCATGCATGTGACACTTGTTAGACATGTCAGCCACGTGGTGTGTTTTTTCTCATTTCGACATGTTGAAAACACGACAAGCCTCATGTTAGGGCAAGCATAAAACCAGGGAAAATTAAAAACGAAATATTTATTAGACTCAGAAATGGTCATTTAAAATGGAAAGAACCAAAATATAATCAGGCTAATGGTGAATCTTCCACAATGAAGGAGACATGCTGAGAAATCTGATATCTGGACAAAAACGTGAATCTCTTTGTAATTTGTTCTTGTTGACAATATGAGGTTAATAGACCAACAATTAAGAAGCTTTAGGGTTAGGTAGGGATACAAGAGAGCTGAGGAAAAGGGAGATTGTGGAGACGGGAGAGATTTTGGAGAGATGTAGAGATACGACCATGGAAAAAAATATGAAGTCTTGACCTATCATATTTAATTTTGTGTAAATTATAGTCTCTGTTCCCTACGTTTGACCCTCGTAGGAATCTTGTTCCCAACCTTTTTTTCATAATAATTCGAACCTCTACATTTCATTAATTAGCTTCGCTTGTTCATACTAATAGTTTCCATCCAGTTAGCGTGCCTTGAAATGATAAATTTCCCTTTACTTTAAATAAGTAAGAAAACAAGAAATAACAACAAATGAAAAAGAGAAAACTGCTTCATATGATCTGTCTTTTTCCCTATCTCTAGCTGGCATGTTCTAGTGGCCCCATCCAATCTATCGCTGCTACACTGGCTAAAGCTCCAACACCCCAACCACTGATGCCAACGCTCCCTTGTTCCACTTTCTTCCCCAGCCAAAGCTCCAATAAAACACCCCAAAGCTATTCCCACAATCCAAACTCTGCCAGAACCCAGTAGCCACTCTTCTATCTCATTGGCGCTTGCAACCCATAGCTGCCTCAAAACCCTCTTCCCATCCCAGCTGCCTTAAACATCCATACCCAGCCCTTCGTTGTGCAAATTCTTTTCCACTTTTTTCCCCATTTCACCACTGCCCATTTGGTAATCGTAACTATGGTCGAAAGTATTATTAGTCAACCTTTGCCTGCAAAAGTGAAACTGAACAGGAGCATAAGAAAATACGTGCGTCTTAGATCTTACATATTCAGTTGCATTATAAAGATGTTCAGGGCTTGTTTGGTAGCAAGGTCAAATATTTGTTTCCATTTTTTGTATTTAGGTGTTTTCAAAGAGTGGTTTGAAAAGTAAGATTTGGTATTTTTGAAATGGTGAACCCAATACTCCGGTTTACATTGACATTTTTGAATAAGACTCCAATTCTTTTGGCTATTATAGATGGATTTTACTTAGTAAAAATTAGATTGCAGTGAGGAGAAAAAATGAACTCTAAAACATAATCGTAAATGGAATGGTAAATGGGAGTATTATTAATTGCTTAATGTGAATTATTAGCATAAATAAGTTAACACAAAAGACCCTCATATGTAAGTGCGTGGAACTTTCTTTTATAACATTTAAGATTAAGAAAATTGGAAGATTAGGACTTGTATATGATTTTCCTTTTTTTCTTTTTCAAACCTCTTCTTAGGCCATTTATAGGATTTTTCCTCCATAATAAGAGAAAGGCAACGTGGCTGATTTAGAGCTCAGCACACATGGAGTGTATTGTTACAGTTGCCTGCTCATAGTATTCTGAACATAATTGTGGTTATACCTTTGTTTTACAATGATGGCCACTGTACTGTTATTATTTGCTACCCACCATTGGTCACTGTATTGTTAGTGTTTATAATAACTTTCATTTGATTGCTTTGGCATCATTATTTGAACGTGATTAGTATTTGTTAACTGCACTTGACCATTCTTTCAGGACAGACAGGACATAAATAAGGTTAAGCAGCTGGCAGAGGATTGACAATATTCAAGAGAAATTGGATGAGATTATAGTCATGTTTGTTTTTCGTATATAACTTTAATTTTGATGATGTTGAGGTGGATACAAGCCAAAAAAGTATAATAAAACTTAACTAGTGTTATCTTTATTTATCAATTTAAGCATATCAATGCATAAAAGCTGAAAAGTTTGGGTGTGAATCTATGCCTGGAAACGAACTTGGAGACAAGGTTCACAATTTCTTTGCTCAAAACAATTTGTCACAGGAGCAGCACCGTTCGCAGGTTGTGGAAGGGAATTGGCCAGAGGTGAACTGGGAAGGAAGAGAGAAGCAAATTGATGTAGTGAATTCTAACTCACAAAATTATAAACTACAAAACTCAGGTATTTATAACTGGCTGCTTGAAATCAAAAGTTCAATTCTTAGTTTACCATTTTCCCTCTACCGAGAGTTAACGTGTAAGTCCTTTGTGATGGCTTCTGAAGGTAGACAGCACGAATGACATTCAGCTAAGGACTTTTTTTTCACATATTTTTCTCTTGTTTTTATGAACAGACAGAGAGAGAGGATCGAGCAATTATCCTCCTCATGCACCACAGAACTTGAACTTCAGTCAATCAACTCTGAGGACTGATTTTAGTAAAAGNAGTGAATTCTAACTCACAAAATTATAAACTACAAAACTCAGGTATTTATAACTGGCTGCTTGAAATCAAAAGTTCAATTCTTAGTTTACCATTTTCCCTCTACGGAGAGTTAACGTGTAAGTCCTTTGTGATGGCTTCTGAAGGTAGACAGCACGAATGACATTCAGCTAAGGACTTTTTTTTCACATATTTTTCTCTTGTTTTTATGAACAGACAGAGAGAGAGGATCGAGCAATTATCCTCCTCATGCACCACAGAACTTGAACTTCAGTCAATCAACTCTGAGGACTGATTTTAGTAAAAGTCAGCCCAAAAGCGAACAATTAGATTTGAATGGCTCGATGTACAACAGTCAGTTTCAACATACAAGGCAGGGTGAAGCAAACTTTCTGGCAATGGATACAGATTCTAATCAACAGAATCTTATAAATGCAAGAGGCTTATCTATCCGTGAATTGGAGCAAAGGAGTGGCATTGACCATCAGTCAAAAGCTTCAGTTAGACCAGAAGCATGTATATCTCCCGTTAGTTTTGATCTTTTTGGTGATCAGCAGCAGATGAGTCATCACCACCCAAGCATGCTGCAATCTTCGCAGCGTCAGCAGTCTGGGTTCAATGACATGCAGAAACTACAACAACAAGTCATGTTAAGGAAAATGCAAGAGCTCCAAATGCAGCAGCAACTTCGCCAACAAGATTCAAGGCAACAAAATTTATTAAATCAGAATTTCCCTTTTGCTAATCAGGCATCTGGCCACCAGTCCTCCACTCAGATCAATGGTACTCCAAGTTCTGAACAATTTCATCACCCTTCGGTGGCTGATCTTGGTAATGTCAATTGGCTGCATCATGGTTCTCCCACCATGCAAGAGTCCCTCAACGTTTCTCCACTAAACCTTGCCCAGGCACAACATTCAGGGGATCTAGTCCCTCAATTGGCTGATCATTCTCTTTATGGAGTTCCTGTTTCTGGTTCAAGGGGTTTGACTGTGAACCAGTATTCTCAGATGGCCATGGATAGACCATCAATGCTGCAGACGTCAACCTTTAGTAATTCCCTTCCAGGTAATCAACTTACAAATCATGTTAGCATGCAAGAAGGGACATCAATATCTAGACACAGGTTTCAGAATGAAAATATACTTGGACATGTTTCTAGTCAAGCTCTTAATACTGGGATAAATATGGAGAGCATCCAGCCAGTGAATCTCATTCAAAGAAATGCACCTCAGCAGGACTTCAGAGGGAGGCAGAATCTATCTATTTCACAGGGGCTTTCACATGAAAAACCAACAAGGCAATACTCTTCGAGTCAGAAAGAAGTTGCCCTAGATCCTACTGAAGAAAAGATATTGTTTGGTTCAGATGATAATATATGGGCTGCCTTTGGCAAAAGTCCTGATATTAGTGGAGACGCGGGCAGTTTGTTTGACGATGGTGGGTTGCCAAATGGGTTTCCTTCTATTCAAAGTGGTAGTTGGAGTGCTCTCATGCAATCGGCTGTTGCAGAAACTTCGAGCAGTGATATAGGGTCACAAGAGGAGTGGAGTGGTCTGGTAAACAGTACTGAAGTCCCTCCATCAAATCAGCACTTTTCACCGTACAATGACAGTGGTAAACAAGATGACTCTTTGCCTGATGACACTATGCGGATGCCTTCAGCATTCCATCCTGGTTCTGCTCCCCCTTCTGATGACATCCATATGAACAATAACTATCAGAATGCCATGGGATTTGATCAATTTGGACACAAGTTTCAAGGTAAACCTGGTCAAATATTGCAGTCTGAGACGTCTCAAAGACTTGTCCAGCCTTTGGAGGAAGCAAACCAGTGGTCAAATTGTGGTCCATTGCAAAGATCAGTTGCTGAAGAGAGTCAGCTATTTAAAAATGTCTCACAACATTCTCTTGATGCAGAGAAAAATTCAACAAACACTTCTACACTTTGGAATTCCGAGAATAGTGGAAGAAAACAACCAACCAATTGGAAAGCCTTGGGTCCTTCAAAACATTCCAAGGGAAATGTAGGGGGCTTGAGTTTGAGTGATGCTGCTTCCATGCCTAGCTCAAGTGCCACAGGGGTTGATGCGGAAAACAGTCAATTTGTTCAGAATAGTTATTCACTTAATCAATGGAAGAATACCAATCCTTCGGTTAAATCCCAAAGAGGTGAAGGCCTAGGGAGCATGCTGCGCAGCACAAATGAAGATAATCAGGTTTTGGACTCAGCGCTTAGTTGTGACAGAGAGGATTCTAATGAAAGTCGGCCAAACTTATTGCGGCACATTCCTAGTGGTTTGAGGGACCGTCGGTTGTCTGATACTAGTGATTCACAACCTCTGCCCACTGGCAAGCAAAAGACAACTAATCAGCTTGGGAGGAAAGCTTCTGGTCCTCGCAAGTTTCAGTATCATCCCATGGGAAACTTGGACGAGGATGTGGAATCTGATCATGAAATGAAGCAGCCTACCCATGCCCTGGCCATGTCCCAGCAAAATGTGCATCTTGGCCTGTCAAATTTTTTTGATCAGGTCTCAAAGAAATCTATGGTGTTGTTCAACATTTTTTATGAATTGACATAATGTATATATTTAACTTTAACGTGTTAGAAGGTTTGAATATTTATTCTTATTTACAGCGGCAATCTTCTGATCTTCAAAGAGACAATAAAGGCCTTAACGAGGGGCAATCCCGGGGCAGCATTCCTGGTTATACACCTAATATTTCAGTTCCTTTCAACAAATCTGTTGATACATACACACCAAACAAGACTTCATCAAGGTAATTCAGTGTTCATGTGTAATTCCTTTAGTATTTTATGTACTACTACCTGTTTAATTTTGTGTGTTCAATCCAGTCAAAACATGCTAGAGCTTCTTCACAAGGTGGATCAACCGGTTGATCATGGTTCCATGATGCACTTCAATTCTTCTGAATCATCTAAGCTACCTGAAACAGAAAATCATGATGGTTCTGTTGACCGCCTCCACCGCAATCATTCTGCTGCCTCTCAAGGTTTCAGATTGCAACTTGGTCCTCCATCTCAACGGATGCACGTTTCGGAACATTCACCTTCTTCTCAAACTGTCCAACATACAAGTGATTCTCCACATTCAAGTCATGCTGCTGCCGAAGTTGGAGAGAAGGGCCCGCACATAACAACGTCTTCAATTCAATCAGTGTCTTTTTCTAATGAACAATCCGAGAATCAGATAAAAAATGAAAAATGTGGAATACCTGGACAATCTGGAAGCGGAACTACTCTGTATAATATTCGTGGAAATTTTTCTTCAACATTAAATTCTGGCTCCGGCTACTCAGCAAGTCATCTTCATCAACAGATGACTCGGGCAAGTGGACAAATGTCAGTAAATCAGAATATTAACTCGTCTTTTGATAGAAGTGCCTCCAACTCCACCCAGAATAGATCTAAGGAAACTTTTTTTGTCGATGCATCTTGCAGTACTCCACATGGTAATCACGTGTCTTCGGTGGGGACATCTCGGCAAACCAACACTAATGATCCACAGGCAAGAGGTTCAACTGATACAATGTCAGCTAGGGATCGTGCACCTTCTTCTCAGCCATCAGCTGTACCTGTCATTTCTCAACATGATGCATCTGCACGGATGTTTATGTGGACCAATGTTCCTACACAACAACAAGCTCAGGGTTCTCAGTTTCACAAGGTGTCGGCACATTTGTCAGAGTCAACCCAACTGAATATTGTGGAATCAAGTTCCTCTGTACCCCATACTGCAGGCGATCCTTATGTGAGGAAAGGTGAGAATCTCTCATCCAAATTCAGTGGAATTCCTATGAACTCTGCAATTGTTAGTGGGGAAGGGCAAAGCTTGAAGGGAAGCTCTGAATTGCAAGTAACATCTGTAAACACTGACATAGTTCAACAGATGAATGAGGCACCAGGAAAAGTATATTCTGTCAATTATCCCTTGGATGATTCTTATGCTAATTCTTCTACAACACAAAAGGATATTGAAGCATTTGGTCGATCTTTGAAACCGAATAGCTTCTCTCCTGAAAATTACTCCTTACTAAATAAAGTGCAGGCCATAAAAAATGCAGAAGTTGATCCAAACATTAGGGCCTCAAAGAGAATGAGAGGAGCAGATAATGGTCCGGGTGTTCATCAAGTAGCTTCAGAGGGAGGGCGGGTAAATGAACACAGTGCTATTAATGGAGATACGATAGGTTCTTATGCTGCAGTTTCATCTGGGGATTCTAGAATGCAAACATTCTCCAGGTCAGCTGATGCCTCTCAGGACGTTCTTGCATTTGGTCGGGATACTTCTCCTAGAATTTCTTGTGGTTCTCAGATTGCACCATCTTGGTTAGATCAGCATGGAGCTTTTAAAAATGGAAGAATTCTGCCGATGTATGATGGAAGCATGGTCACCACTTTAAGAACAGCCGAACCACCTTTTACTCTTGGGAAATCTTCCAGTAGTTTGCTCACACATAATTCTATGGACGGCACAAGTCTAATTGGTGGCGTCCAACAAAGTTCTATTCCTTCGTCAGTAGCAATTGAACATTTTTCTTCTCCTGAGTTGGAATCCAAGAAGCGTAAGGATGCTACTTCTGAACGTCATCCTTGGCACAAGGAAATATCACAGGGTTCTCAAAATCTTCAAACTCTCAGGTGGTTTCATTTTTTTTTCTTTCTTTCTTTACAGACCCTTGTTTATATTATGCCCCTGTTTGGTTTGGATTAAAATCCAATTAAAATCTCAAGTCAAAGTTAACAATTAATTTCAACCACGACCCACAATTTTTCAACAACACATTTCACGAACTTTTATCAAATCTACTAAAAATCTAATTTTAATCTCTACCAAACAAGGGATATATAGTGGAGTTGAACAGTTATTTGATTTAGTTACATATGTTTTATGCTAATGAATTTCAATGTTCTCCTTTATACTGTTAATATTTATTTGTTAATCTACATGCATTTTACTACTAACAGGATGGCAGAGGTCAATTGGTGTAAAGCAGCAAATCGTCTCACTGATAAGGTGTGATGGTGTTACTAACTATGCTCCTATTTTCTTCATTTACTTGATTTACTCACATGGTCCCTCCACATCCTCTTTCTTTTTGCTGATGGCAGGTGGAAGATGTTGACTTGATTGAAGATGGACTGCAAGTGCTTAGATCAAAGAGAAGGCTTATCTTGACGACACAACTTATGCAGCAATTGATTTGCCCTCCACAAGCGGCAATTCTGTGTTCTGACGCTAGCTCAGATTATGAGAGTGTGACTTATTCTGTCTCCAGGATAGCATTGGGAGAAGCTTGCAGCGCAGTTTCTCACTCAAGTGTTTCAGATATGCCTTGTAATGGAGAAGACGTGTAAGACAGTCAGATATTGCTTGAAGTTGTTCAGTCAATTTAATGCTTTGATCTTTTGGTAGTTATTATTTGGATTACTTTTTAGTCTGAATAACTTGCTCTCTACAAAATATATTGTAGACTTGCTGCAAAGGGCAAACAATCTGAGGGAATTGGCGGCCATCGTTTTGGAAAAGCTATCGAAGAGTTCATGGGAAGAGCAATGAAGCTAGAAAATGAGTTCTCGAGGTAAATTATTTTGTTTTTCAAGTTTCTTGCAAAGATGGACCCATAACTTTGATGATAATTATTCATTTATAACCTAATATTTGAAGTTAGAAGTGATTTTTACTCGTGAACTATGGCGCTTAGCGAAAATTGAGTGATGGTATGGGGTTTTTTAAATACTGTCCGATCCCAAATACCGTAAAGAAAATAATTGAAGGTTAAAGAAGAGAGGAAGAGAAGAACATGTGCTTGCCCTACCCCATGTTATGTTTTTAGGTGCAAATAATACTTCCAGTTTTATTGAAATGTTTTATTATGAACTTTTAGATTGTTTATGTTTTTTACAGGTATAATTTTTTATCTTTAAAATTTTTTGAATTATTCTATTGGTTAATAGTGAGGCTTATGTGTTGCCTCCAGAAGCAAAATGATTCAATATCCTATTTAGCTTTTCTAAACTCTGGTAGAATTTGTTTTTCCTTCCTTTATTGTTTTTGGTGCTGATTGGAGGGAGGGGGGAGATTGTATTTTATGGTCAGACTTTAGTAGGTAAGTTATAATTTGTCAGTTTGAGTCTTTCTTATGATTACAGAACTGCATCTGTGCTTCTACAAAGAACTTGTTATTAAGATAAAAATTTCAATTTTAGACTTTAAATTAAATTAATCTTTTTAAATAAAATGAAGTCTCATACTTTGAGCTGGGATGGGATAGAGTTGTCATTTTTATTTGCATTTATTCCATTATCAAAAATGCATTAAAATAAGTAAAAATTCATATAGTCATTGTGTAAAGAGTAAAATAGTCGTGCCTTGCACATTCAATTGGGTAATTACGAACAGTTGGCCTGCATTTTGTTTTCTGTAACTTTATTTAATAACAAAAGGGACTGGATATAGATGTCTGAAGTGTGAGATAGCCCTGTCCATACATTGTCAATAAATTAGCCCAAGGACTTTGCCCACAGAATACCTAACGGCCACATAGTATATGAGGTGGGAGAAAAACTATAACAGTAGATGTTTCTTGGTTTATAGAAACTGGAGAAAGGTGCAAAGAGAAAAAATTGGAATGAAACGGAAGTGCCGAGAGAATGTAGCCTCCCCATCTTCTTTGTATTTCCATGCGTGGATATATTGTTTATATATGGATATTTGTGGTACATCTCATGTGCATGGTAAAATTCTTTAATTTCCTTTTTGCATCTTTTCTAATTTTGATCAAACATTGAATGTGCCCTTTTAGCTACGTGGAATAAATGGTGGGGGAAGACAGATTTCTAGAATGCAATTTTGAGCACTGTTTAAAAAGCACGTGCTAAAAACTAAAAGAGATGCTGTTTTCTTTACTTGGTTCCTATTCTTGATGCTTACTTCTTTGGTTTGACCTTATATCCAAGGTTGCAGAATACTGTTCTATCTTTAAAACTATTTATGATTTAGTGCATCTCTGGTTGTGCTCTACTATTGTGATACTACCTCCATCCCATAAATATAGGCTTAATTTTATTTTCACACAAAATAAGATGCAAGTAATATAGTTGGAAATATAATTTTTTATTACATTTTTCCTAATATAGTACCCGTACATTAAATAATGGTTTAAATAGGATTAGTTTATATTTGTTGATAGCAAGGTACATTAAACATGGGCATAATAGAAAACTAAAAAATATCTATACTTTCAATAAGGAAACTGACCTATAATTTGGGACAGGGGAAAAGGAAATCAAGTTTATCTTTATGGGACGGGGGTAGTATTTTTTTGGCATTCTTGTGTTCTTACTTATTTATTCCTTTATGCTTGTATCTGTTTCTATTTTTGGAATCCGATAGTGGGGCAGGTTGGAGCGGGAGGGTGTTCATCATGTTTTGTTTTTATCGGCTCTAGTACTGATATTCATATTTAATTTTGCAGGCTAGACAAGTGTGCATCAATATTGGACCTGAGAGTGGAATGCCTGGATCTGGAGAAGTTCTCTGTCATAAATCGTTTTGCTAAATTCCATGGCCGGGGGCAAAGTGATAATGCTGAGACAGCATCAAACTCTGATGTCAAGTCAAGTATTCATAAACCTTTCCCGCAGAGATATGTCACTGCTCTTCCAATGCCTAGAAATATTCCCGACAGGGTACAATGTCTATCACTATAATTGTTATATTGATTGGTTTTCTCAGGTCAACTGTCTCCTTGCTATTTTTCGGTTTCCCCTAACCACATACTGGCAGTTGCCCGGACAAAAGAAAGGATCATATTGTGAAATTGCAGATGGATGGACATGAAGTTGTCTCCTCATACATGAATGAGGTTGTTTGTTCTTTTGAATTTAGGCCATTGATGTCATTACTGAGAAATATCAGGTTCAGTTCATGTACACCTGTTTAAAACTGAAAGAAATTTCAGGTGCCCCATCATTTTGCCGACCAGGGGTTAGCACGAGTGTGACATGGTGTTTCAAATATATCTACATGTAGAAAAGTTTTATATATAGCAGCAGGTATAAAATATCTGTTGATCGACAAATTATGGAGCATATTTTTCAATTTGCAGATTAATGGATTATTTCACTCTGGAGTCTTTAATAAACTCGGTTTATGATTTATGAGTTCTTTTTAGGAGTAAGAAATTTATTTATAGACAACATTTTTAGTGAAATGATAGTATGTAAAGGTGGAGGGCCTGGGGATCGGGGGCGACGTGGCCCCGTTCAAATAGCAGGGTCCATATGTAAAACCCCGAGCATGTGTGTGCCATCGTCGACTTTTCTTTCTGAATTCAATTTTCACATTAGTGTGCGACGTGGACTTATCTTTCAGAATTAATACTGTCTTCGGTGTTGCTTAGTTTTAGAATCATCTTTGAGGGTCATCTCATACAAGAGTGGCTGAAAGTTGCAACAGGTTTCTTTATTATGATTTAACACTTCTAGGTTTCTGTTTGCCCCATTTCCCCCAAACGTCATTCAATGAAAAAAATTAGGGCTGAATCCCCCAATAGTTCTGTCAAAAGTGGTTTTGGGTCCTTGACTTTCAAAATTGAGGTTCCATGCGTTCAACGTAAACTTATTTAGATTTGTGAATTTGGCTTTTCACGTGAAGGAAACTGGAAATTGTACGTGTCACACGACCGAGTTTGTAAGGTAAAATTGTGAATACTTTTGAGTGAGTTAGTCGACGTGCGATTTTCTCATGGAAAATTCCTCAAATACAGTAAACTTTTTATAGATTTTCTATAGAAATTCAAAACTTGTCTCACATAATGGTGACTCGGCATGCTTAAATTCATTGACTGTTTATCACTGATTGTTATTTATACGTCGCTTTTTGCCACCTTTATTGACAGAAAGTGCGTTGACAGTAAACGTATGGAAAAATCGGTGACCATGGTCCATGTCCAGAAGTCTGTTGGCACCTACGAGGGGTCAGGACTCGGGTCTACTCAAGTATCTACAAAGTAATATATTTCACTTCAAACATAAAAAATAAATAAAGTTTTATTTTAAATCCAAGAGAGTTTTAAGATCCATGCACTGGCCGGAGTCGATTTGATGTTCGAAGGAATATAATGACGTTGAATACTAAGTGAAAATTTATCATATTATTGAAAAAAAAAAAGACGTAAATAAGTAATACATAATCTTGCATGAGATTGGAAGCTCTCTCTCATAATAATGGCGTCATTTGAGTAAAATACGAACCATCTATGTCCAGCTTCAATAATGAAGTACAATCTCATAGGTCGATGTAAATTTTATGACATTGTACAACGTGAATCCTTCTACTACAAATTTATGTGATTGCGACAAATATACAAACTGAAAAATTGAGATTAATTAAGAATGAAAAGTAGTTTCAAAAGTATTGTAATGCATTTATTAAACAAGCAACTTCAATCTTCAATTATTATAGATGCCCTTGGTTTATTGCGCATCGAGTACGACTCTTGTAGCCCCATTTGGGTTACAATCCTAATTTAGATGATGCTAGATAATAGAATAAATAAAATGTGGAATTAAATGATTTATATAATTTTACCTATGATTTAATGTCACATTAATGTCGCCAAATCCAGTAAGGCTAAATATCATTACTCAAAATTTTGTTATTGGTTAGGTAAACTTTTAGAAACAAACAAGTCGATTTCCGCGCGACTTCAATGTTATTGCACAACTAGTCTCAATGAATGATTTCCACCTCAAAATACGTTAAAAGCCAATTTTCACTTGAAAAAAAATTATATCTTTATTTTAACTAAATTAAAAATAAATTAAGAAACAAAGTGCAATACGCGTTTAAGAGTCGTAAACTCTAAAAGGAAATTAGATGGAGTTGGCTATAAAGATGTAAAATAAGTCCGGGGCGGTTGGGGGGGACCACCACGACTCCTTTCTTTTCGAGAATCCATACATCCCTTATC
>CAIGRK010237643.1:0-11613 GCA_903798315.1 Fraxinus greggii | reverse complement strand
TTGATAAAATAATACAAACTCTTTTGAAGCATTTAACGATATTCAATGCACCTGATATCATATTAATATTATTTTCTACTAACGTCAAGTCCAGAAAATACTTTTTGTCTCGAAAAATAGTAAGCGTAGTTGCACTATCAACTAAGTAGGTATCTTGACAACCTATCATGAAATTATAAACAAGACAAAATAAATATTTCGAAAAAATTAGTTTTATAATCAAGAGGAGTCAAGCAATACTTTAACCAATTAGAAATAATTTAACAATATAATATCTAAAAAATAACAAAAACACACTTCAGACTAATTCCTAAATCAAAATAAACTACTAAGATACTAAAAAATAAACTAATCAGAATTATCGAGCACACGGCCTACGATCAAATGAACAGTATTGCCATTTGTGTTAGTAAAAAAATCAGAGATGTCGAAGTTAGTCACATCAATTAGATCATCATAATTAGTGAAATTTATCTCCACTTCTTCTTTTCTTTTAATTGATTTTTGTTAAAAATTCACAGATGTTTTTCATACGACAGATACGTGCCTAATGCCCTTTTATTCTACATCTAAAACAATTTTATTCGTGCTCTTTTTTGGATATGCTACTTTCATTTGCTTTGTGCCTTTTAAAATTGTTACTTTGTTTTTGATAGTTTTGTTGATTATTTCGTTCAAGGTTTCTTCTACGTTCACGTGGGTTCGTGAAGCATTGATTTTGGGTCCCCCTCTCTCTCTCTCTCTCTCTCTCTCTCTCTCTCTCGTCAAAATCTATTAACTATGCATACTTCAATTATTATTATTATTTATTTATTTATTTATTTTTATTTTTTTGTGCAAACAAGAGATGTGTAGCTATGCACAAATGATGAATCCCAGTTGGATGCTTGGATTTTAGCTATCAAGTTTTTACTTTTATATTGATTTCTGTATCTCTTTTTCTGTTATTCTTTTTGTGTTGATTATTTGGACAATAATTGATGAATAATAAGTCGAAAGGTGAATTATTTGTTTAAACCATATAGTAAAATCAGAAAATTAGATAGCAAATATAAATATACTAATATGATATTTGTGGGGATTTCTTGGTTATTGAATGAGCTTAGATAGGTTTTAACTTATATAATTATTTACTTATCTAAGTAGAATTAATTTTGTTCGAGAGAGGTTATCAATTAACTTAAAAAGATTTTACACGACACAAGTATCAAATATTGTTAAAACTTAATGAAAAACTATGGTAAGATCGCTGGTCCAAGAATTTCTTATCAAATAACTTTAAACCCCTTATTTTGGAATAAAAATTGAATTTAGGTTTGGTAAAATTAATTGTTAAATAAATAGTTTTCATTGGCATTCATCATCATATTTTGTTTTTTGAGCCCGCACACTTGCTGATATTTTGCACAAAAACTTCCAAAGCAAATGATCTCTGAAATTCTTTAAAAGTAACCAAGGCCATTAGTTCATGAACTGATTTAGCAAGAAATTAGGAATCAAAGCAAACTTCAATTGACTAGTAAATTAAATCGAATTGTTATTGAATAATTCAAGGAGTGAATAATGAAAATACATGCATGCATGGTTTACAAAACTTAAAAATTGAGAATGATCATTGCAACATTTTTATTTATGATCACGTTGATATAATTTGTTTATGGTAAACAAAGTATTATGAGAAATAGCAGTAGTACTTCCATAAGCAAACCTCTTCTAATTTTCTTTTCCTAAATCTCCAGCAATATTTGAATTTTCACATTGGTCTATAATTTTTATTATACTTAAATTTGCCAAAGATTTGGGCAAAAAAAAAAATGGAAATTAGTTAGTAGAAAGGGGCACGGCTGACCAAATCGACCTAAATGTCTAACCGAGAGATTTAAGCAGAATGGTTGGAGATCAAAATCGGTTTAAAAGATGCACTAAAAGAACGTTCAACCTACCTAAGCAGATAATGTGAAAAACCTAATTAGACGACTTATCAAACACAGCAAAAAAAACCAATAAATTCAAGAAAATTAATTGAGTTTTCAACAACACATCTAATGGATCCACAAGTAATTTCCACACTCATTTCTATAAATTAAATCGTTTATAAATTTTTTTCCAGATGGATGCTAACCATATTTTTAAAAGTTTACTTAAAAACAAAATTATTACCTCGGGCTAGGCATGCTAAAATGGCAGGTCGGTTGAACCGGCACGGCCTGGAAGCATGTCGTAATTGGCCCAGTGTCGTTACCTGACCGGCGGGTTTTTCATGGGCCCGAAGTGGGTTGGTCCGATGTTATTTGGGTTGAATCNAAAAAAAAAAAAAAACCAATAAATTCAAGAAAATTAATTGAGTTTTCAACAACACATCTAATGGATCCACAAGTAATTTCCACACTCATTTCTATAAATTAAATCGTTTATAAATTTTTTTCCAGATGGATGCTAACCATATTTTTAAAAGTTTACTTAAAAACAAAATTATTACCTCGGGCTAGGCATGCTAAAATGGCAGGTCGGTTGAACTGGCACGGCCTGGAAGCATGTCGTAATTGGCCCAGTGTCGTTACCTGACCGGCGGGTTTTTCACGGGCCCGAAGTGGGTTGGTCCGATGTTATTTGGGTTGAATCCACTCTCAATTGTTTTTTTTTTTTTAATTTGAATTACCGAAAGAACTTAATAAAAAGGAAATCTTTAGTTTTTAGTTAAATCAAGGTACGTTATGCTCTGATTGAAAAATCAAAGCAAAACATGTCTTGATGACCGCTCCCTTTCTGCCTTTTTTTAAGGTAGAATTAAATTCTGCCTGGAATCAAGGCAGAATTTGTAGAAACTTAATAAAAATTAATTCTCCTTGAATCAAGGTAGAATTAATTTCTACCTTAACAATAAGATAGAAAAGTGAGGTGGGTGTCCTCAAATACGATTGTAATGGATTTTAATAATCCTTATAAATTTAGTTGTCCTTAATTGAGATTTTAATGAAATATATTAAAATTTAGGTGTTCCCAATTGAGATTTTAATGAAATTCTTTAAAAATTTTAAGTATCCTCAATAATTAGTGATTTATAAATATTTTATTATAATTTTAAAAGATTTTGATGGATTTTAAGCTTAACAAGATATATAACCAAATCTATTAAAAATTTACCATATTTGATGAGATTCTTATGAAATTTGTGGAAATCTATTCAAATCTAAGTAATTAATTAGGGTTTATAATTTTTTCAAAATTTATCAAAATCTTAGTTGTGTACACTTCCGTAATTTCAATATTCACATCAAAGACAAAAATATTTCACATCCAAATTATCTAACTTCTAAAAAACTAATATTAAATGAGCCCACGGCTAATCGCGGGCCTAATACCAACGATCGGTCCACCGGTTAATGCATATCAGCACGCGCACCGGCCATATCCGGGCCTGGGCCAATGAACGGTTCTGGCTTTTGTGGGCGGGACTGGCAATTTCGGGGTAGCATCTACAACTTGCTACAAAAAAAGACAATATATCATATAAAGAAACAAGATTGTGAACGTTGGTGTCAATTCTTAGCCCTTGTTTTGTGGGATTAAAATCATATTTTTAATAGATTTTAATTAAAATTGATAAAATTTGTAGTAGAAAAATCGTGGATCATATAAAGTATGCGGTTAAAATCATTCATTAACTTTGACTTTATATAAAATCTAAATTTGAATCTCCTACCAAACAGAGAGTTAATATAGTTAACTCATTGACTAAAAATATAATTAGAAATTGAAATTAAAAGTACCTTTTTACAGTTTTGCTACACTTACATCATGGTTAACAGTTTTATTTACACACTTTGACATGATAAATAATTTTACCATTAATTTTAACAATACTTATTCAAATAAAGATCTTGATTTTAATATCTCAAACGGAGTCAAACTAGTTGTACGCCATAGGTGTACAACTAGCTTAACCCTTTTTTATTTCACGTTATAATATACTAATGTTCTGTATGCAACAAAATTTGAAATCTCCTTGTATGGTAAGCTCATAAATAAAATTAGACCGAAATAAAAAAAAATATAAAGAGTACTATTCAAAAACTCGTTTTAGAAAGTTAATAAAAGCATAATTATAATTCAATTCTGCATTTATTTCAGAAGATCTTATAATCCCCAATAGACAAATGCTTAAATATTTTATCTATATTTATATTTATGGCTCACTGAAGCGCCATCTCACCCAAGAAGCGAAATTTTTTACTGACACGATAATGGCTTCCTCCAAGTTGATTATTTGTGTCCTCTTTCTTGCCGCAATAGGTTAACACTCTCTCTCTGTCAGACATCTGTGTTTATGTGTGTACGTACGTGTAAGTACAATTAGAAGGGACGCAAGTGTTCACCAACAACACTAATTGGTTCTATAATTTCCTCTATATTAATTGTTTTATTATTTTTGGAGACTATAAAAAGTGAAAATCATTGCAGGTTCTTCGTTGGTGGGAGTAGATGCAAAAGTTCCAAAATGCAAAGAAGTAGATTGCATTCTATCTTGTAAAAAATTCTGGAGTCAGGATTGTTTTTGTTCCTGTAATGACGACGAAGCCTGCGTTCTCATCTGTGGCCGGAAACCACCGAAACCGCCCATTTTTCATCATCCACCTCCGGCCATTGATAATAGGGAAAGAGCTTAGTCTTCCTATCGATTTCGTGCACTGTGAACTTGTGAGAAAATATTGTCAATGGTTTGACAAGAATTAATGATTAGTATGCAGTAATCCAATTTACATGTTGAAAAAATAAATTAGTTACCATCGATGAAATAAAAAGTCCAAGTTTATGGTGCATTTTTTGTGTTCTTTTGAATACCAATGGTTCAGTTTCTGGAAATATGACGTGCATATATACATATATATAAAGATGATGCAAATGATATAATATGAATTGCACTATTGTAAATCCAACGAGTTCACTTGGTATTTTAAAACAATATTGCTCTATTTGCCAGTCAAGGTTTGAGAAAGATTCATCCAAAAGATTAAGGAATTTTATTTACTAGAAGTAATACTACCTCTATCATACAACAATTATCGAACAGAATTATATTTTATTGCAGAATTCTAATATGGAAATTTAATAGGTAAAGAAGCTAAGTATTTGTGAAACGTGAAGAAAAGTTTTATGCTTGAAACATCATAATTCTTTCGAGCGTCATGTCTTTCAAGAATGATTGTAAAGTTGTAGGAATTTGGTAGGTTCTACTTAGTTACATAGGTTGGAAAAAATGAGATATAATTGTTTTCCTTATTCCTTTTTTATTTTTTTGATTAAGGTGTTCAAACTTTGCTCGACTAATTTAGATGAGTGACGGCATTTCCCCCCGATAAAACGAATGCGATCACAGCATATAGACACTTGAGTCGGACATTAGAGAAGCAGTTCTCTTTCATGCGGATCACCCTTTACGACTGCAGACGTATCCCTCGAAAGGGGTGATAGAATGCACCAGGACATCTGCCTTCCAGTTATTGCTGAAATTCGTGCCTCCGATATTCTGTAAATAACTCTTCTATTTTACCAATGCACCATGTCCCGTAAAAGTTCTTTATTCCTTTTCTTATTTACATTTCAGATTGTTATATGTACTCAAAGGTTAAAAAAAAAAAAAAATAAGGGCGTGTTTGAACCAAAAAATTTTGGAAGAATGTATTTTGGAATAGTATATTTATGGCGAATGTGTGGTTGAAAAATAAAGAAAAATTATTGATATGATGGAAAATATTATTTTATTGAAAAATGTGTGATTAAAAATGAGTAAAAGAATGAGAATAAAAAATATAATGTAGCCCAAATAGGGGCATAGTATCACATGACTTTCTATTATTAGATAATTCAAAACACAATTAATTTTTATATCCAATCATCTACTGTCACACATTTGTTAACCTCTCTGTCATTTTCTTTTTGACAAAGTAGATTAATCCTACATTTCGACATGTAGTACGGTTGGTCTATTTGCATGCCCAAGAGTAGTTGCTTTGTACAACTTGTGTTTGTCGTAATGCTTGTTCAAATCAAAATAAGGATCGTACCCTTGACCCTCTATTTTTATTTCAATTTTGCTATACTTACAACATGATTGACAGTTTTGTTCATACTCTTTGATATGACACACAATTTTACCATTGATTTTAACAGCATTTATTAAAATCAATAGGCTTGATTTTGACATCTCAAAGGGTATCAAACTGAGTGTACAACTAGCTTAATTATTTTCTTTTCATTTTCTTTTATTTATTATGTTTTACATTTATAAAGTATCTAAAAATATTAAAGAATAGTAAGCAAAGATATTTTATATTCAATTCGTCTCATCTCACTTCTTGAAAATTCTAGATGAGCGAAAGACTACGTCAAGGAACATTTCCATCTCGAACCACTTGAACTCTATTTATAATTTACTTACGTTTGTTACATTTAAATGATATTTAAAACCATAAAACTAACATTAAAATACAAATTAAATAAGTATTGGACAATCATTATCAATTTATCCATTATTGTGATAAAAATTCTCATCAGAATATGATTCGATGTTTAGAACATTGAGCTGGAAGTAATTATAAAAAATATTGTATTAAAATTTATGAATTTACACGAAGAAAACAATCGATGTTATTTATTTTATTATTTTCTATCCCTTTTGAAATTTTGTCATTAGCTGTCCTAGAAACGAGGAGTTGCCGTATATTTCTGCACCAAAACAAGACTAGGACAAGGTCGTCGGCCAACCTCCACTCATTACTACACCACCAACTACAATTTATTACATTTATTAAGAAGACAGTAGCAGTAGGAACAAAGTAGATGCATTTAATTCATTATATCACTCACGATTGTGCTCATCAACACACATATGATGTGGTGAGATATGATTGGATCAAATTTCTTCAACCAAATAAAAAATAAATAAATTTTCTACTCTCTTTTTTAGATCTTACATGTATGTAAACCATATGTAACTGCTTGTGTACAGATGACATCGTTCTATCACTGAAGTAATGAAGAGGAGAATTTTTCCACGTGTATATCAAGATTTATATAATGGATTACATAATACCGCATGATACTCTATTGTTTGTTAGTTTAAAATACAATAAAATTTTTCATTCAATCTTTTCCCTACACATCAATATATATATATTATGTACAAGTAGCAAAATCATAAGGGAAAGACCCAACTACTACAATATATTGATTCCGGTTAGAAGACAAGCCAAGCTTGACCCAACCCTTACTATACATGTGTTGTTCAAACCATTAATACATATCAATAAATGGACGTGATATCGCTTCAAGATCAAGATCGAATAAGACGATATTGACTAGTTGGAATAAGTTTGGAGAAGACTTTGGGTTGTTTGATATAGCTACATTTCGATAAAGAAAATTGGTCAAACTTCATTTTAACCATACGTTTTATTTCATCCGTAACTTTTATTTACTTTTTAACCACACATTTCATAAGATCTATCAACTTTTATCAATTTTATTTAGTATACATTTACATCAAAAATGCATGTTCTTAAGCCATAGTCTACGTATTAATGTGATCTTAGTAATCTAAAAAAGATAAAGAGGAAAACACAAATTAACACGTGCGTTATGAACATTTTAACAGATGTAACAATGAAACGAGCAAAGTTATAACTTGTGAGTTATAATTGATTTGAAATGCCATTATAAAAAGTCAATGTTATTAAGAGGAGTAATCAAAAACCCTTATATTTTGTATATATTTGTGCATATACGGGCAATTTCCAAAATTTCGTAAATTTTGGGCACAGACATACATCATTAAGAAGTCATGGACTCATGATAGATAACATGTTTACCCAAGGCTGTTTTTGTGAACTATTATTAAAGAACGGGTTCAGTGTAAGATGATTGTACTGATTAAAATGGAAAGAATTATACATCTATTCATTTCCTTCACAAACATAAATGCCCGCTGCACAAAGATTCAATCTTTACACGAGTTTTTTGCCGATTAAAACAACAATTCTCTTTTGTATCCGGAAAAAAGAAGGGTTCTCAAGATTTATCTTATTGACATTTTATACGTTCTGCACATTGGGTCACAACAAACTAGTTACAGGATACGCAATTACAAGTGAAAAGTATGGGCAGCCCATATTAATATACCAGATACGAAGACTAACTTCATATATTGATAAATGTTAAAACATCCATCTCGGAGACGAGTGGACTGCACTTGGCCGGGGCCTGTTTGGCTGTTGCACTAAGTTGTTCCTCTTCTTCATGATTGAAGAAACCGTGGGGCTGTAGTAGTCATTACTCCTATGAGACGTTGCACCTTGCGAGTACATGTTCCTTCCTCGCAAAAAGCTTCTCTGTTTTTCTTGCATTGTCCTACAAGCAACTGGATTTTTGTGCATTGCCCCCCATCTATTGTAATTTACACAACTTTGACTCCTCCCAACTTGCTGGAACTTTCCCTCTCTAGGACTTGGGTAGTTACGACTTTCAGCAGTTTCTGCAGAATACATGGTAGTTTCTCCTTCACTACTGTATTCATGCTGGAACTCCGAGAACTCAATTGGGGATGAACACAATTGGACATTACTCTGGGCCCCATTAACAGATCCTGTTGACTCAGCATCTAGCATGAGGTCAGATAGGCCTCTGTCACCATATTTTTCTCCTTCCAGTGGCTGCAGCAGCGAAGTCTCCTCCACAAAATTTTCATCACACTTGGAGGGCATTTTTCTCACTGGTGGTGATGAAACTGAAGCTTTAGCAATTCTTGGTGGAAAATTAATATCCAAAAGCTGAATTTGGTTACTTTCCCTCTTTCGAACTGGGAAAGAAATCAATTTTGGGGACTCGTAGATTTCTGGAGTAGGAATCCCCTGTACACGAGTCTCCGAGCGTGGAACAGCAGTCAAAGTCTCATCCTCCAAAGTATTCGCAATAGCAGTACAGCTTGGTCCAGGCCGCTCTCCAAGTTTGGACATAACATTTGATGATGATGGAGTTCCCTCATTCTCATCTTCTGTGGGCTTAAAAACACGCCGCATTGTGAAGGATGTACAAGAATGCTCACTTTTCTGACCAGAAGACATCAAGCGAATTAAAGGTAATTTGGGTTTGTTGGGTTCATCTAGATTCCCCTCCCAATGCTGGTTTAACCAATCACAGATGATGGGGATAGGAATACCAAATTGCATAGGAGAATCCTTCTTCCATGATGATGTCGACGATGACGAAGTTGAAGAGGATTTGGTGTTTGGCGACGTGGCAAGTTTCATGGGATCGCAAACCATAAATGCAAGATTTCCATGAACATCGAAACCAGCAGACCCTGGGCTCCATGTTACTCCATCAGTAGACAACTTTATGAGATTATCCGTGGCTATTACTACCTTTCGTTCACCGACTGTCAGCTCCTGCTCTGCTGCGTATCCCAAAAGATAAACTGTACTTCCTAGCTCCAAATTTGGTTTTGAACATGTTTTCAAGTACTGATGTTGCTGCGCTGGCATTGAGTCTCCATCCACGGTATCAAGTCCCACTATTGTCAAATCAAGAACAGAGGTTGTAATAAAGAACCTGGAATCAAGTAAAGATTTTAGAGAATTATTGTGACTTCCGAGAGCTAAACTCTTTATACAATAAGAGAGAGAGAGAGAGAGAGAGAGAGGTTTTAGTCAGTGTCCAAAAAACTGGGGAAAGATTACAGCAGCATGGCTAAGCACGAGATAAATCTAACATATTCGAAATCTCTTATAAATTGTGGATAATTCCAAAAATTTGTCCTCAAGCATTCCAAACCTATTTGAATCTTAATGCTCTCAAGTTCTTTATAGAGCAAGAGTAGTGTGGCATGAACTTTTTCTCTGAGCATAACCCCAAGAAGCAGACTTGAGAATATTAGGTCCTAGGATCAAATCTCTCCCACTCTCATCAACTCCACGGGGCCTAGCTCTCTATTTCTCAAAAGAAGTACTGGGAAATATTCGAGAATGAGAAGAAATCACTGTCCAAAATGTAAAACCTATCAGTCAACTTTTAATTTAGTAATTAGTGGTGTATTGCAATTTTCACATTCAACTAGTTGACTGCAAATATAGAAACTGTCCCCATCATCTTTCCAAATTAACATAAACTTTACTAAATAGAACAGAAAAGAGTATTAAACATGCAAGTACCAGTATCTGAAATGTGACGAACATGAGTCTGATGTCTTCTGACTGACCAGTCGATGTCAATCAATGTAAACTTCTCGTGTAATCATACTAAATTTTCAGGTGATATTTTATTTTTAATCCAAGTTACCCAAAAATTGATCATATGTTCTTTTATGCATACTGCGAGGATTCACAGAGGCAGTTCATTTAACTCAAAGGAAGAATTTGAAACAATTCTCACAACTGAAAGTTGGTCCTTCGTGTTAATTTTTTCTTCGAATTTTCAGATACTTTATCATGAGAACCTTCGAATAGCTATTCTGTAAATCTCTAATTCTGAGTAACATTAGAACTTACAGTCAATGAATTTATATGTGTAAAACTGTTAGAAAATGAATTTTTAAGTGACGATAATTGCTGTCATTAAGTTAAAAAAATCCCAGAGTGGTATTCTCTAAAGGATAATTATTAAGAAAATGAATCGCGTTAAAAGTTGTGAACAACTGGGTAGTAGCAGTTTTGGGTTCTCTGTGTAAATTCTATGTATGTTTAGTTAAGCCTTTTTAGATACAAGTCGTGGGTCCTATGGAATGTGGAGATAAAAAGTGGATAAAATTGTGGGTCCTATGGAATGTGTGGATAAAAATAATTTTTACCGGCTTAACAATATACACGCGTGAATAAGTTTGCTTGCTTTCCTGATTTTGTTCACAGTGCCTTAGAGGAAAGAGAATGGACTATTGGACATCTTTCTTCTTGATAGAATTATACCAGTTGTCACTTATCTTATTGATAAACTGTGTTTCCAATAGAGAAAACCCATGTATTCTATTCAGCACAAGAATGCAATCATTCCGTGTTGTGTTTTTTCTTGGCATCTTAAAATTGAGACCCTGCATCCTAATTCAGTACTATGAACAGTAGCATACAACACATTCTATTTTACGATAGCACCTCGTAAGCACATAATTAGACTGCAAAGATGCTGACATTGTAAAGGAATAGTAACATAAATTTTCATCTTTATTTTCTCAATACATAAGTAAAGGTTAAATTACACATCAAGACATTTATATCTGGCTGTGAAACACAGTGACCTATTTAATATTTATCTAGACCAGCCTAGAGGATCAAAAACCAACATGACTTGTGAGAAACTTAAATTGCTAACAACATCAAATGAAAATAGTTCAATCATTCAATTTTCAGTATGGTATCAGATAACTTCTTTACAATCAGTGCCATCCACCTGTTTGACTGTTCTTAAAAATCAACAGTGTGAAAATAATCAGAACTAAGAGTCCACACAAGAGGGAAGGAATGAAAGATTGATTGATTTGCTGCTCGATCAGAGATACAAGGGAATTACCGAACTCTTTCGCGAAAGGGATTTCGCCATCGAGTCTGTCAGTTATGAGAGCAGTGGCTA